>JAODKL010000531.1:0-10129 GCA_026780765.1 Petrocephalus schoutedeni
ACACACCTCCCGGCTCTTCTCTGTTCTGGCACCAAGTTGGTGGAATGAACTTCCACTAGACGTCCGAACAGCGGAGTTACTGAATGTCTTCAAATGACGACTTAAAACACACTTTTTCCAGAAATATCTGAATTAGCACTTCTGGTATCATACTCTGAGCTCTTTTCCTTAAAAAAAAAAAATTGCACTTTCCCAAGAGCATTAGATCGATGGTATTCATAGCCTTGGTTTTATTGAGCTAGTACTAGGAAAATTCATTGTAGAGTCTTAAAGCACTTATGTAAGTCGCTGGCTAAGGGCATCTGCCAAATGCTGTAAATGTTAAGAAGTCATTATTTTGTTAAATGTTATATTAAAATGCAAATAAAAAGACAAATTTGTGTTAACCGCCTGCTTCAATTTTTTTTAAATAAGGAATACATTTACCATAAACACCCAATGTAGATTATAGAATATATAACTATTGAACACTTATTTTAACACAAAAATATCACTTACTTCAAGATCATGATTCTTTAATTTATAATTTACATAGTTATCGAAGTACAATATATTGTGAAATGTACTCTGATCACTCCTAAGACTGTACATTTTAATAGAATCTAACAAATAGTATTATATTAAGAGAAATTCTGAACTTAAAACTAAAGTAATAAAAAATAGATACAGAAGTATATAAAGTACAAATGATTAATAAGCTGGTAGCACACAAAAAGGTGAGAAATGCAAAGGGTATAGAAACTCCTCATCGTTACATTCTCATATGGTTCTAAGAAAAGTCTGACCAATAATTTCATTCGGATCAAATTAAATGATTGGCCAAGCATCCTGCCAGTCATCAATTGCTGCCCGTCCAATTAAAGTCACCCACCAAGCGAGTGTGAGTCTGCGAGAGTGCCCCCATTGTGGTACTCAAAAAAATTCCCGAGGATGACAGGTCTGTAAATAATTGTTGACAATTTCAATTCTGTGTGCTTGATTTTAATTTCTTTGTCTCATTTTAAGACAGAAAAACTAACAATGACTACCCTCGATTTGAGAAGAATCATCTTGTTTAGTAGCTCTGGTTTTAAGATTTTTTAAGATTTTATCACTCAAATTAAGAAAGAAGTAAACAGTCATCGATGAATTGACAAGCTAGTTTTGAGTTTATTTTACTTAGTACAGTGCTTGGAATTAGTGTTTTACAACTGATTTTAAGATCTTTTGCACTTTTCCAATGCCAAGATATTTTTTTCCTATTTCAAGAAAACTTACCAAGTGTAAATATCTTACTGCACTGGCAGATAATTTCACTTGTTTCTAGTCTTTAGCATCTCAAAATAAGTGTTTTATTTCTTATATTTAGATTTTTGCAGTGATCAAAGTGGATCTTGTGGAAGAAAAGTTCCATTTGGGCTGGGAAGAGGTGCATGGTGGATTGTTGCCAAATCGTATTTCGGGGTGGTTTATGGATAGTCAGAAGGTCAAAAGGGAAACAACTCTGCCTGCTTGGACAATTTCGATTCACTAAACAGAGACAACAAGGAGTGATAACAATAGTGCAAAAACTACAGCTTGTCCAGCACTGGTTTGGCTGGCAGTGACAGCTCCACAGAGGGAGATGCCTCAGTGCCAGATATCACCATCACCACCTGCAGCAGCAAACCTTGAGGGAGGGAGAGAGAGGGAGATGCAAGCTTCACAGCTGTTTTATTTCGCTGCGGTTAAAAACAAGTTAGCCAAATACTGTTCAGCATTTTTTGTGTTTTGATGTGTTGTTCTTGTGAGGAAGTAAAACGGTATCTAAGTATCTTAGACTCTTTGTTAAACTTATAATCAGACTCCAGACCTTGCAGATGGTGAGCACAGTTTTCTCCTTTATTTTGCAATGTACCCCGAACACAAAAATAAGCAGGTTGATATACTATAACACCAATTCTGTTTACAAAATAGCTGCAAATATACAACGAATAATCCCCCACCTCTATTGGTCTACCTCAGTATCAGGATGTTCACCTTTTACCTAGTTTCTCAACACTCATAACACACTAGTTTCCCACACCCTTTGGGATTCATGAGTCCCACGCACAACCCTGTCCATCCAGCCCCCATTCGGTGTCCATGGTTGGCATGGCTCACAAAGCTACAGAACTCCAATACAAGTTAAGGCTACAATGTAAGTGTATACACTATATGATGCGTGCATGGCCAGCTTACACTCTAAAATATACCATAACATACTACTTACAGTATATCATCTATGGTTTAGGCCTACTACACATCCCATTGGGCCTAGCCAGTGTCGCGTCCCACCCTAAACCACCCCCCGCATGTTTCCTGCTGCCTGTCTCTGGCCTGCAAGTGACATGCAGGCTGCAGTGAGGCTACCACTGCTTTTAACTTTCTTTCCACAATGGGATATGTGAACACTTAAGAGTTTATATGCATTTGTACTCATCTCTGTAAATTATTAACCAGCGTCGATGGATGGAGAAACAAACCAAGCTATTTTATGTCCCCATGTGAAATTTGCCTACCGTTTAATGATGCTCTGGGGTCAGATTGACCCCAAACACGGGATAGGGGTTAAACTTGCTTGCTGCTTTCTCGTCAACCATTTGTGTTTCTCTGAGGATTTGTTCACTGAGTCTCGAATCATGCTTGGTTTTGTTGTCTATTGATAGCTCACCACACTTATATATGTGTGCCATACACGTCTAAAAGGCAGCTGTGGTTAGTTTTTCTGTTGTCACTTCCCTGTCCGAGCATGTTCCCCTTAATGGTACTCGGCAGGGCAGAGGGGTCGGCTGGAGCTACCTGGGCCTCTTTTTTTCCATTACAGCCTGCTCTGCTGATCTGGGCAGAGGAGTAGAAGTCACTTTGCTGTTGCAATAACCAGGTGTAGAGGGATACCCAACTTAAATCCTAAGGTGTTCTATTTAGTCAATTTTTTGTTTGCAAGTTTATAAAGATCGGGAGAGTATTTTATAGGCTCACTGTAATGAAATGATGAAATGAAATGATCCCGACAGATGTGCCAATTGCACAGCGACAGGAAATTCAGTAGATTAACATTATTTTATGTATTGGAGACATGCAGGGATGGCATGGGGATGGTATGGCGTGGCTGCATGGCTGCCCACCCCCCTACACATGCCTGGAAGCTGTACCACTCAGTAAAATGAAATGGATGGATGCTAATATTTACATTTATTAACACAACAATCCATGAACAAATCAGAATCTCAGATAAACATTTAACAGATACAGTTTACAGTTTAACATTATGTACATATTCAAAACTAAACAGCCCTGACCCAACTAAATGCAGAGAACAAACCAAGTGCAGAGTACAGAGGACAGGAATAAGGTGGTAGCTGGTGCACACACTAATAGTTTGTTACATACACAATTACCCAAATCACACATAATGCCAGAAATATGTGTAAAATACAACCCGAAGAACCCACAATCACATCTGCTGGTGTGTGGAGTTTAAGTGAAGGGACAAAAACGATTCCTGGGCTAAAAGGAATGTCTTATGGGGAATGGTTAGCTGAGCTCAATCTGTTCAGCCTGGAGCAAAGGAGACTAAGGGGGGACATGATCCAGGTATATGAGATTCTAACAGGTCTGGTTGCTATCCAGTTATTATTATTATTATCATATTATTTCAAATAAGAAAACTTGTGGCCATATTTGAAAATTAGCAGGAGAACATTTCAAACTGGAGTTGAAAGTTAACTTCTTTACACAGCGTGCAGTTAGAGTATGGAATCTTCTTAACAGGTCTTCCTGTTAGTGTAGTGCAAGCTAAAACCTTGGGTTCCTTTAAAACTCACAAACAAAACGAAAGTGACTTCAGGTGTCTCAGAGAAAAACAAACAAAAAAATCATAATAAAGAAGCATTGATTGGGCTGAATGCTGTCCACACTCTACTGACATTTATTCACTAACTTATGGAACCAGACTGTTAAATGAAATGCAATACTGAAAATATGGTTGAACAGAAATTTAGAAGAGTATATTTGTAGAAATATCTGTCAGTATATTTCATGAGAGAAATTCAAACATAAATGTTGTTTGTGTCCTTGAGTCATACAATACAAAAATAATAAGTTAAATAAGATAACAGTGACGGTACAAGACAGAGATGATTAACTACCCTCTTCCATCACGAGGGGGTGCTCTGAACATGCATGCTGCCTCAGGTGCTCAGGCCCAGCACCTTCCACCATCAGCAGACTCTAATGCTACCAGACTCACACCAACTTTCCCTGGACAAGCAGCCCTCATAGGACCTTTGCTGGACCCAGCTGAATATAAACATTCCAAAATACCCAGAAGACCACAGAAAATGACCTCACAAACTCCAGCTGTCTTGACACAACACTGTCAACAAGCCACCCTAAAGGGGGACAGTGACACAGACATTGGACTAAATAGTTCACATTATATGCAGCTTTATGCTCTTGAATGGCTCCTTCCTTTATACTGGGTAACTGCAGGAGTACTTGTAGAGCATGTGTATTTATGTATAAGTCAGGGCTTTAGCCAGACTTAAGCCATTGGTCTCACCAAATATTGTACGTGGTCTCAACCGAGTCCAACAGTCTTTAATATTTTTTTATGTTTTCAGCCTTCAAACAAAATTAAGTGAGCTTGTTCAGAATACAGACATTGGTTTAATCAATTCAGAATCCAAATAGAACGGGCAGGCCTGCTGGTAACCAATTGTAGGCCCACCAAGACTCATCTCCACATTGTATCCATGCTCATCCTACATTTATGTGTTATGATTTATTTATAGTCTATCATAAATGCAGCACAATGACCAGTCATATGCAGCTAATTGCGCAGTGTGATTATCTTGGGTCATCCGGCACTTTTGGGGGCTGTATATAGGGACTGTACGTGCGTGTCATACAGCACTTTTGGGGGCTGTATATAGGGACTGTACGTGCGTGTCATACAGCACTTTTGGGGGCTGTATATAGGGACTGTACGTGCATGTCATGCAGCACTTTTGGGGGCTGTATATAGGGACTGTACGTGCAGTACGTATAGAGTAATTAAAGTGGTCAGATACTGTAGGTCAGTAGGTAATTACATCAGATGTTTGAATTTGGATAAATTAATCATCCCATCCCAAGGAGACTTTCTGGTTTATCTTATTAACATGAGTATGAAATGCCAGGATTTATTCTTCAGTCGGGTCTTTGTGCACCCCTTTCTACTTTAGGCATATCGACCCTTCACCATAAAGTGAACCTATTCCATTAATGGACACAAATCATTCATCTATTCCACTCTAGCTATTAAACACTAGTCGACTGGATTTGGAATGAAAGTGCATCGCCCTTCCAGAACCCCCCTCCGAAAGCCCCACCGCTCATCCTGTCACTGAGGCTCAGAGATTCAGGCCAGAGGAGGAGGACTGGATCTCCGAGCAGACAAGATGGGGGCTGGAACTAAACATGGTGAGGAGGCGAGGCTCTTTACAGTGGCTAGCTCCATCAGGGAAGTATCCCAGTGCGGAGACATGAGCGCAGATTTAGTCTGCTGGTCTGCATAACTTGGTATAGGAAGGTATCGTGTGTTTTGGTTCTGGTGACATCCCTGTCTTTGCCATCTCAGTCTTGACTCTCACATTTAGACTCAGTCTTGATTTGGACTCGAACCTCTTTGGACTTGGTTTTGACTCTGTCTCGAATAATCCTGGGCTTAGGCTTGTCTTAGACTTAACAGCTCTGCTGTTTATGCAGTACAGCAGATATCACAGACGTTTTGTGTGTTTGTGGACCTGCACTTGAGTGAAAGTTCAGAGCCTGAAGATCTGGGTTAGAAAGTACGCACATCCATGCTTTACAGTATCTAAATGAATAAATAATGTGCTGTGACAATGACACAGGCTCATAAAACTACACAGCAAACTGAAAAGGAATTTACAATTCACAAACTCAGATGCCCGTTTCAAAAATGTGGAGTACAACAAGCTAGGCTAAGAGCATTGAAAACTGCTGGGGAATTTTGGGTAGTCCTGGAGCTCGCTGAGACCTCAAGGGGGCCGTGAAGGGGGATTTGACATGCACCAAGGAGTAAAAGGGTTGGCTGGTTGGAGGCACAGATGGGACGTGGTTCTCCACAAGGTTCTTCTGGACGCTTGTTATGTCGTCCTTGGACAGTTTGGCCTTGAGGTGCAGCAGGGCACAGACATGATTTTCCCTTGGAGAGGCAACAGGATTATTCAGCCACATGCAATATGATGATGATGGTCTTGCCAGTAGTAATGCTTAATTAATAATGGAGGTGTAAAGGTGCCCTATTATGTTATTAATTTTCACAGTTCATAGTTTTATTTTTGGAATCTACTAGAATAGATCTACTGTTCCAAAAAACACATTTTCCCGCATACTGTACATCATAAGGCAGTGCTGGCGTAATGGTTAGGGAAGCACACGGGTGATTGAATGGTTGCTGGTTCAAATCCCTAACCAGCAAAGTACCGCTGAGGTACCCTGAGCAAGGTACTGCCCCCAAGCACTGCTCCCCAGGCGCTCAAGTAGCTGCCCACTGCTGTGTCATATGGGTTAAATGTAGAGGACATATTTCATTGTTGTGTGCTGTGGTGTGTCAAGATTGACAATTTAACACTTTCATTGTTCAATTTTCACTCGGCCTATAACTCTTTAAGCCCCACCCCCAATGAGTCCACTGTGCTCTGATCGGATAGACTCCCCTACACTTTCCACTGCAGACAGATTTTTGCTGGTGGGCAGCCAATAATGATTGTGTTACATGGTAACCTCACCACAACATGGAAGTAAAGCCTGGAATTCCAACGAGGGGTTTCAAGCAGATTAGAGAAGAGTGGTTTCTGTGGTGAGAGTTACTGCCTTTGGTATATACTTTGGTCCTTAAAACTTTGCAGACTGTTATATGCACATACAGTAAAGCTATTTAACACCCGAAAGGAAAGGGAAAAACTGGAAAGGTATAATATGGCCCTATTAATCTATTTGCTGTATCACGTGCTAGGACTATTCACAGCTCTTTTTCTGTCTAATCCTCAGAGATAGGAAAAAGATTGATTAGGTTCCAAATCAAGGGCAGAGTATTGTGACTGATCTGGTCATTTCTGAGATGAGTTATCCCACAGGCCCTCACCTGATGTCCGGATACTTCTGAGCCAGTGAAAGAACCTCCAGCTTAATGGCCTCCGGGTCTTGCAGCTTCAGAACTTCGGCAATTCCAGGGAGAACAGAACCGAGCCACTCCTCTTTGGAGCCCTGGATAAAAAGGAACAGAGTCAGAGGGGTATGGAAGTAGGAAACAATTTATCAATTTCAAATCGAAATTGCGATTTTAAACAATTAGAATTAAGCAATTAAGCAATTAGAAAATCACAAAGGCTGCAATTTAGGATATGCATTATACAGAACAATTGACCCAGGGTTTAAAACTGTTGTGGGAATAGTTTTGCTAAATCATTCTGTCCTCCTTGTGTGACAGTCTAACAAATCAGAAGTGGCCCAAAGTAACTGCGTATATGCCCACAAACAACAGACACACGAAACCCAAGGAAAATGTTACATTAACAGTGCAAAAAAATATCGGTTCTGCTGCTGAGCCATTGTTTACAGAATTAGTCGGGGTATAAGCAGCACTAGCTGAAATGTTTTTATTACTGGAACTGTTTCATTATTTAACTTGACACAGTCGCGGCTTTTGTGATAGTAGTTTTATGCGTCATTGTTCTCTGCCAATTTGACCCTTGTGTACATGGGACTTTCCGGAAGCACTTTAATAAGAGTAAAAAAGCGGTCGAGCGCTGGTTGGAAACGCAGCACTTAAAATGTGCATATAAAAATACAATCACTGTACCATGTTCTATGGTTCATTAGGTATATGTTCTATATAGAAGTTCAGATTTCAATGTACAGTTGTGCTCAATTACAGTTTTTTATACACAGTGAATACTGAGTTAAGAATAAAATAACTCGCAAATCAAATCACAATATGTCAGATAAATCACAATTTGATATTTTCTTAAAATTATTCAGCCCTATATGGAAGTTTATTGGACTCCATTTGTAACCAACAAAAGACAATCCACATATGTACCATGATATTTCACCATCACCATCCCTTGTATTGTGTAAAATCATATCCAGTTCAATACGGAGCAAGTTCTACATGTGAAACATGTTTTGCACATTTGCATCACTTCCTCTCTAGTTGTGGATTACGTCACATTTGTAACTTCTATTTGTTATTTTTTCTGCAATTCATACCGCAGCTTAACTGTAGAAAAAAATCCACAAATACGAGGTGCAGTTACTCGCTACACCAGCTGGTGCCACAAAAAGAATTCAACGATAAAAACCAAACAACGCCGGGCTGCATTTCGACTAAGCAAAAGACTAAACGAACTTTGTAGTTCCACAAAACCATTGTATACATGTGACGTTTACTTCTTTGGCTATCCAAGGTATTTGTGAGCTAATTTTTGTGCTTCACCAAACTCATTTTCAATGATGCAAATGATTTCCTGATGCAAACACTCACTTATAAAAAACAATTCTCCTGGAATGTGTGTGTGTGTGTGTGTGGGGGGGGGGGGCGGACAACATTCACCTCCTGCCTGAACAAGTCATTCAGGGCCTGGCTGTCCTCACACAGCCTCTCCACCAGTCTGTCCTCATCTTGTCGAGATTTCACCCTCAGCTTCCTCTTCATCATCTTCCTGACGTACTCCACAGTCACCTGCAGGTGCAGGTGTGTTACCAGCACCTGATGACACACACACACAATGAGTCACAATACAACAGTCTGCAAACACTGGCATGCCATCTGTATAATAACATCCCTGAAGTGTCCAGAACAGGCATGACCAAACTATGTGGCCTGTTGTGCTTATGTGGCCCAGCATGAATTCTGAAGATAAAATGAAAAATGGCCCAATAGAACTGAATTGATCTGTACATCATGGGGCAGAGCTGTGCAGGAATACTTGGGATTGTGTTGTTCCTTTCATGAGCTTTTCTTCCATTTCTATTTTGCACACTGCTTTTTGAGTGCAAGTTTTAAAGAGTTATTGTATGCATTTAAATTTAAGTTGGAGATGCCTATTGTAATATGTAAGCACATTAACAGACTTTATTGAAATGTCAACAGTAAACTGTTCTGTAGCATCATATGGTTGTTTTGATAGAAAATGAATTTTCAGTGACACTGGGGTTTTCTGGTATAGAAAGTTTTTCTTGCTGGTTAACTGTTTGAAAACTGTCATGCTTAATATTGTTTGGCCCCTAACTACTCACAGTTTTCTGTTTGTGGCCCACACCCACCCATCATCTAGATCAGCGCTTCCCAAGCCGGTCCTCAGGGACACTTGTACCACATAGCTGACAGCTGAGAGGGAGCAAAAACGAGGACTGTCCGGGGTTCCCCCAAGGACTGGGTTGGGAAACACTGATCTAGATCATTCTTCTATAGGGATTCCGACCTGCAAGCAGCTGGGCTTCATGTCCTTGTGGGCTTCAATGATTTCACTAATGTTCATCAGCAGCTCCTTCATCACGCAGTCATCACTCAGCCACAATGCTGTCCCCAGCTGTTTATAATGTGGCTGCGGGTACACAAAGGCACATGTGGGTGTCGACTCAGGCTCCAGGACTGAAAATAAGGAAGCACTGACCCAGACGGTGGAATTTCAGGTGCTGGAAAGCTCTGTGGGACTACAAAGCACCCCAAGCACATGGCCCACTGCAGAATCCGTATTCAAACATCAGCAATAAGCTACAGAGCCTAGGAAATCTATAATAATCATAGTAACACTAACAGGTCATAATGATTCTGTAGAAGACTTTACTGCTTTTTACCATTCTGTGCTGTAATATTTTCCTTTTGCAAAACCAGTTTGGGTTGATCTGCAAGCATGGAAACTGCACCATTTGCAGTTAGACATAACTCACAGGAGAGCACGGAGCCTAATCTTGCGTTCCATTATACCTCGGAGGTGGTGCTGGGTGCTGTGATATTTTACATTTTTAAGCACTTTAGTGCAGTTTGAGTCAACTTCGTAAGCTGTGTACACCGAACAGTGTTATTGTAGTCGATAGATGTGTTGCTACGGTGAATGGC
>JAODKL010000532.1:0-10118 GCA_026780765.1 Petrocephalus schoutedeni
CGTCAGCATCAGAGCCGTGTCCCCCCACCCCCCACCCCCGGGTTTGATCCTCCATCACAACTTTCACAAACTTTACGCCTAAATTCTGAGGAGGCAGAAACTACTTATGAAGGAGGTGACGGGTAACCGGGAAAAGCAGCCACTCCTTAAAATAGTTACCCAGATGCATTTCAACTACAGTCGACTTCTGGAGTGACACATTTTGACAAATTACTAAAAAACAAGCATCAGGATAACCAAAAATCATACATTTCTGCACATACCACAGAGTAATTCCCCCCAACTTTCTAAGAGTCTCTTTCAGGCACAGTTTGCTTTAGTAGATGGGTTTTGTCTTGAATGCCCTTCTGTCTACCTGTCTTCGGTTAAACTGCATCCGGTCCTCCAGCTTCCAGGGAAGATATTGGGCGTTGGTGGCAGGATTGGCGCTCCAGCCACCGTAAGAACTTCCCACAGCTCTGACCAAGCAGGCAGGACCCTTTTCTGCTCTCTGTGGGAGTAGCTCTGCTGCAGCCGCCCACAGGAAGGCTGCACGCATCATGAAGGGGATGGGGGAAGCCCTCGGGATCCTCATCCCCGGGGGGGGGGTCAGGCCCGTTGGGGATCAAAACTGGTGTGGTGCTGAGGCGTCGCCCCCAGTGTGGTGTGTGCACCAGTGCATGCCCCCCAACCTATACTTCTGTCCTGTTGTTTAATCTCTGAGCTTGGATGCTGGTCTTCCCGAAATGCAGCCATCATAAACTTAATGCTCATTTCACAGCAGGAGTGGAATTATATCTGCTGGAGATGAATGTGCACTTTGCTCTGAAGAGCTCACTGCATTCCTCAGGGGGGGGAGGCAGCTGAGCAGAAGCCGCGTCGTCACAGGGGGCCACTGGGGGGCAGTGCTGTTGGCATCGAGATGCCCAGTCGGTTTTTCAGCTCTCCTTTCTGGCCTCCAGTTCCTGTTCTGGAACTGAAGAAAATGAGCCAAAAGTAAGAGAAGGAGGCTCCCTGGCTGAGGCTCACCCAAACAGGGCCAGCACTCTGCACGTGACACACGTATGTGACCCGTGTGCGTGACCCACCCATGAAATCGCCATGACTGAATCAGAAAAACTGCAACAGCACGGCACCTCCAAGCGCTCAATAAGAAATGAATTAGTGATTCATCTGAGGAGCACGCGTCAGGCTTTGATAATGATTTGCTCATGTAATTAAGTTATAAATAAGAACCAGCATAGGGTGTCAAGGAGCTTTCACTGCTTGGTGGGGGGACATGCCGTAATGGGTTTGTATTGCAGACCTGCCCGCACCACGCGAGAGCCGCCGGAAGGGAGAAGCAACAGACCCTGGTGTGACGTGAGCCCAGCCCGACGTGCCCAAGTGCCTCTCCTCACACAAATGCAAATAATCCCATTCAAGACCCAATTCACTGCACAAAGCCCTAATGCTCGCCAGCGCCAGGCAGATCTCTGGCGCGAAGGGCTCTTTGGCGCCCTCTGCTGGCACTGCGCCTGCTTTGCTAGAGCAGCTGCTGCAGGCAGGCGGACCAGGCCGGTGGCCAAAGCGGAGAGTCCCGGAAACACATGTGAGCGAACGTCGCATTCTTGGGACGCGGAGGGGCTGCATTTCCCGGCCACGCCGTCGACAAGGATTCGCGGAAGGAGAAGGCACTGCATGCGGCGCATGGAGGGGAAAACGCACCATCTGGTGTGGCAGAGAGCAGCCGACTGACAGAGCCATGCAGCCCCTTCTGCAAGCCGCTGAGCGCCAAACGCAGCTGTTACTCTCCTCAGTTATTAATACTGCAACACCCCGTCCATATCAGCTTAACTTGTATGATGTTGCCCATTCATTTCACATCACACATCCATATTTAAATATCACACATATTAATAATCTCTTATGGGGCAAGCCTTTACTGCTGCAAAATGATCTGTTTTGCTGTAACCTTAGACTGTGTTTTAAAAGCCGAATAAACTGAAACTGATTATGCTGCTCTAGACTCCAAGCTACAGTATTACTGATTAAAACATTTGTCCCTGAATTATGAAGTATGATTAAAACTCCTCAGGTTATTGCCATATGCTGAACTGAACCAGCACACCAGGTATTGCATGTTGATGCAAAAAAGAAAGAGTGCGCTCTCTTTATAATTTATGTCATTAATTGAAAGCCCAACATCCTGGTACCAACCTGCCCGGTGGTGCAGGACTTAATAGACAGATTTGAATGACAGTTGTCTATCCCAGTTAAACGATGCCCCCTGCTGGAAACATAAAAATTGCAGCCAGAATTCCATCTATCCATTTTCTGTAACTTCTTGTCCTATTCAGGGTTGGAGGGGGTACGGAGTCTATCCCAGAGGCTATGGGAGGAAGGTAGGGAACAAGCCAGGATGGGGCGCCAACCCATCGCAGGGCACACTCACACACCAGTCACTCACACATGCACACCTGCCAGCAATTTGGTAAGTCCAATTAACCTCAGCATGTTTTTGGACTGTGGGGGAAACTGGAGTACCCGGAGGAAACCCCACAACGACACGGGGAGAACATGCAAACTCCACATGCAGGAAGCCATGGCAGAGACTCAAACCTGGTTCCAAAGATGTGAGACAACAGTGCTAACCACTGCACCACCCACAGCCAGAATTAGGAACAGGGAATCGAGAAGATGCTTTAGTGGCTTCCTGACAGACAGACTGAATCATAAAATAATCTAGGCAGCTCATCACAGGGTGTGCGCACACGCACACACACACAGGCTGGCCACAAAATATCTTGGGAACTCTTAATTCATTTCCATGGGCATAACTCTAATCCCAGCTATAACAACCTTAACCTTAAGGAACCAAACAAAATCCAAAACTTTTGGCATGTTTAGTCTTTTGATCATAATTAACATATCTTTGTGGGGACCTGAAAAATGCCCCCCTCAATGTCAAAATATTTGGTCCCCATAATCTACTATAAACATAATCCACACACACACAATAACAGTGCTGTAAATACCGATGCATCTTAAACCAACCTTCTATTTAAAACTGTGTGCATTTGCAGAATAGATCAGTCTGGTGTTAATGCCCTGTTTATTTGTGGCCGTACTGAGGCTGGGTAAAGCAGGGGTCACAAGCAGCAGACCGACCATGTTTAAAAAAAGACGATGATTGTGGATGAAAAGCACCACACAGTAAGTTCTGTTAGCAGGGCCAAGCTCCTCTGCAGTTTGCCTTTGATCTAAATTCAGCGATCTGATGAGGGGCTTTATCAGCCCTGGCTACCACGTGCCTGAAGACACGCAAAGAAGAACACTCCAGCTTCCCAGAACAGCAGGCAGTAGGCATGCTACTCTGGGTACAGCAACGAGAATCAATGAAATGTGGTCGTGTCTTCCTCAAGCTGTGAACAGTTAAGGGTCTCTGTTCTTGTGACTTTTTACAATCCCAAGATACTTACATAGCACCTAACTATACAGCCACCCACCTGCCTGTCTCCCATACCTGCGAGCATGGAGCTTACTGGGAAGCACAGGAAGAGAGGCACTCCCAGACCATCACTGGGCCTGTGCACATTCAGCTGCCTTTCAGAGACATCGGCTCATCCAAGCCTCACATTACTTACAATATTCATTCATTTGTCAAATGCCACAGTAGCATCAGGAATAACTATTTATATGGTGGTCTTAATTAGATTACAATTTTAGCCCAGTCCCTTTCATCCACTTTTAATTAACTGATTTGCCAAAGGTTGTTTATTTGTTAATGGATTTAATGTACTCTACCATTGCCTTTCAATCTGCTCCTTGGTAGCTAGCATCCATTATCTTCCTGGGTAGAAGCTTGAGGACCTGCCCTCTAGGCAGTCCATCTGCCCTTCGTTGGTGACACTGGGCTAGGGGCCTCCAGCATCAGCATTGCTGTGCCTTCACTGGATCCCGAGGGTAACTCAGTAGAATAGCAAGGAAGTATTTACTTTGAAGTATGCACTTGGCCTTGTTTTACCTGACTCCATGTATGATTCTAAGTGACACCCTTCCGATAAACAGTCTCCCTCCTCCCCTCTGTGGAATGTCCTCCAATTGTGCAATGTCTCTTATTTAAGCCCTGAAATTGCAATGTGAGATGTTCCTCTGTAATGCTTTCATATTGATAACAAAATGTACATGCTGGAGGTTAATAGTTCACAGACATAACTACGTAACAAAACAACAGGTTTCTACCTCCTGGCATGTGACTAGCACACACATACACGTGTGTAGGGCCTGCTGAGGTAAACCTGTGTCCTGGGCCGACAATGTCAGTTCCCTAGATGAACCTCAAAGAGCTGAGCTCAAGATGCCAAGTGGAATATTGTCTCTGTCTGATAACTGCTTCCCAGATCCATATCTTGTGTTTCTTGTGTTTCACTTAATAGGAACATGCAGGTTCAAAACCACACTCAGAGGCCTGGAGATTAGAACCGACTTATTAAATGCGTAAGAGATGGCCCTTAGGACCCTGCGGGTAAATTATAAAACGAATATGAATAACATGATAAAACTTACTCCAAGTAGCAATAAATTATTTTGTAGCCCATTCAGTTTATGTATTATAAAAGGCAGGAAATGAAAGGTTATTTTAGATGAGATCATTAACTAGACAGAATGGATAATGAATCATTTCCTTTTCCGCTTTAAGAGATGAAAGAAAGATTTTCTTAAGGGAGCCTGGGAGCAAGATAGGAGAGAATGGCTTTCGGAAGAGCCTTTCGGGGTGTGGACTCTCGTACCTGATCAGCACACCGCTCACTGACCGCAGCAGATTCTGAAGCCAAAAAATATCCAGATGCAAATGCAGCTCTGTGTTAAAGTTCCAACGAATCACAATTCATTGGAATTAAAATCTACATTGACCATTTTAAGCATTGATTCTATTAAACATGGTAACACATTTTGACGAAAGTGTCATTCAATGCACCATACTGAAGTGGCCAGCTTTTGCTTTGTAAAGCGAATTAGAGCCAGCATGGAAAAGGTCTTAGTTAAGCAGACATGACAAATGAGAAAAGTCCTGAGCATCTGAGAGAATATGGCTAAAAGCTGCCATGTTGTTGTGTGTTTACTGTGATGGCCTCTTTGAACAGTGCATCACCCAAAAAGCTGCCTCTTTCTTTTTTAGAACAGCAAGACAACTCTTTGTGCTGATGACTGCAAGTCCACGTTGTGAAGCATGTCAGCACAGGCATGAGCACAGTGAGCACATTTTGCTGGGCTGGAATCTACAGTGTGTATTTCAGAACTACTTTTAGGCCAAATCTAGCTCAAGTAAAATATCTACAGTAGCAATACAAATAAAAGTCCATGGTGCATCAGCAAGGCACTGAGAATGACCTATCATGCTGCTCCTAAAGGACATGAACCCCATCATCATACAGAATGGAACAGCCCCAACACCAGAGAGTAACCACATCTCAACACGCAACCAGTGGAGTGTGGCTTTCAGCACAAGTGGGAGCCAAGTGGTGAATTCCTGATGACAAAGTTTAATGCAATTGCGGGGGCCAGACGCTAATGCGGTGCTCAGTGATGAGAGAGCACGCATCTATACCCGCAATTCACCTGCCAGCAATTTAAACGGGTCTCGGAGCTTATTGCATTTTATTCCGGTAAAAAAAAAACATTAACGCGATGTGCAGACCCACATTTTTCAATTCAGAGCTATTGTCAGTGCAATCCTGGTGCTTAAAAAAATTACAGAGATTAGGTCTCTCAGCCTGTGAAAGCGAATCATAGATCAAACAGAAAATAAACCTCTCTGCGGACCATAGTGAAGGATTTTGCCGACAAGTGTTATTATTTATGCGTCATCAATTTTGATCGACGTTTTTATGAGACAATATTGCTCACTGTATATTTGCATTCAAAACGCATGTCTGCTGAAAAACAAACTAAAACTGCATAGACAAATATCATTTCTGTTTCTTACACAATCCGTGGCTGATTTTTTTTAAAGCTCAACCAGAAATAGAAATATTCAATTCAATTTATTTTTATATAGCGCCTTTCACAATGTAACGCATTCCCCATTAATTATTTGTGGACACTCAAATATTAATTTACGGGTTAGTCACGAACATGACCTGTAACCAAATAAGCATATTCCATCATCCTTTGGGTATTTCCTGAGCTGTCTTCCCAGGATTTCTGGTGCCCTAACCCAGCCAACTGACCTCCTTGCCTGTTGACTAATAAATAATGCAGTTTTGTTTTCCTGGCACACAGCATTCGAAGGCAGCCAGTGTCAGGCTTGGAAACCGCTGATGACGTGTCTCCACTGCTTGCAGGATATGGACCCAGGACATTCAATTAACTGACAGACGGGGCAGAAAGGTACAGTACTTCTTACATTTAATACTTAAGCAGTATTACATTGGATGACTTTAACTTGAGTAACATTTTGGTGTGGCATCTGTACTTTTATTTGAGTATGAAAATTGTGTGCTTTTTCCACCACTGGGTTTGAGGAGGAAAAATCAGAATCTACAGTAAAGGGAGCATTGGGCAGCCAAGATTCATCGCTGTGAATAAAGGCCATCTTGTGTGGCACAAGGTTATCCCCTGTGCAAAATGTCTCTCACGTACAGAGATGCTGGTTTCGAGTCCAATGGGCCTGTGGGATTCACACGGAGGACTGAGCCGACAGGGAGCACCTCACATGCATCTGCATCTGGGGGGGCAGCCAAACAAACGGTACTTCATATTAGTGCATGTAGCAGGAGCTAAAATGAAACGTTCCAGCCGATTACCCCGCAACAGAAGGAAATGTGTTAGGAGGTGAAAGCAGTTCAGCATAGACAAATATTGTTTAATTACAAACTGGGAGTTACTCACTGCCTCTCTCCTGTGACAGATCGCAGTAATAATATGCAGGTAGCCCTGTAGGGACACAGACTCCAAAGAGAGTTAGGGTTACAGGATGCTGTCCATCACAAGCTGGTCACATTGGATTAAAGCAGGCAGTGGCTAAATGTGCATAGCAGTCTAACCCACCACGTGTCAGTTACTTCTCGCACTTTTATACTGTACTGTTTTTGTCATATTTTTTAATTTTTGGGTTAAAGCATTAAAGGTGTCAATTATAAAAAAAAATAAAAATGTAAACCAGCAAGACAGGACTGCTGGTCTTCAGGATGTGTCATAGCGGGATGCTTAATTGCCAGTCGATTAATCACAATAAGCAGTTAATAGTGTGACAGCTCTTATGAGGGGGCACAGGCGGCGTCTCTCCGGGCCACAAGGTGCCGTGCCGGACTGCACAGGCCAAAGCCCAGGGGCCTTCACTAACCGTGCCGAATTAGATTAAGTAGCCCACCTCCCAACATCTTTTCAATGCCACTCAGGGCAACAACCTTCACTGTCGTCACCACCCCAGTTGGGGGTAGGGGTTGGCAATGTGGCAAAAATATCATATCACTTAACTTCAGGCAGGAACACTGTCTACGATCTTATCGCGATATATTTTTCTCTTTCTGTTTCTGACACTACTTTGCGAATTTGTAGCAGTTGACGCACTTACGCAGCTTCCCCTCGTTCTTTGATGCTTTCGGGTTTTTATTTGCAGGTTTGATATGTTGCCGACTGAACTCTTGCTTGCGCCGTGCCGCTTTTCGGATACAAGTCCCATATCGCGAGTGTCGAATTCCACTTTGGGTGCAGCTCTTCCATACAGACACGTTGGCAAATCCGGAATGTGGTGCATGTTGGGACAAGGACGCAAAAGGGAAGAAGAAATCCAAGGTGCTCATTTATTGGTGCGTCAAATCAGATTTGGTTGACAACTTTAGATGCGTGTGTGAGCCATAAAACTGCAACCGATGGAATGTCCATTGTAGCAGGGTTCCAATGATCTCTGTGTAAAGGCAGATCATGCAAACATCTTAATCACTATACTATACTACTGTATCCTATACTATACTGTGGGATGATTTCAGCCCAAACAGGACATCCCAACGACGAGCGGCTGGAAGGAAGCATGGAGGCGAACGGAGTGAAAAATTCTGCCCATCAGTGCCATGTAACTTGTGAAGCACATGTACAACATACAGTGCTCATTCAATGTCAGAGCTGCATGCTGAATCGTTTGTGATGTGCGCCTCGCAACAATCACACCGCATTTGTCAGCACTGCTTTGCCAACGCCATCACCTATTTGACATACTCTGTTTTTGCTTCCTCTCAGCACACCTGTACCAGGTACTCGGTGTTCCTGATTGGCTGGGATGGAGCAAAAACGTGGACTGTCCGGTGTTCCCCGAGGACTGGGTTGGGAACGTTGCTCTGTCGGTAGAGATGCGCTATGTCTCCTTTTTTGTTTGAAGCATTACTCGCAGATATTTCGCATATCGCGGTGTGATATTTTGCACTCCTATTCAATATAATTAAATAAGGGTCTGTCATGATGAAAAGACAACCGTATGGACAGCTTGTCTTTTGAAACAATCACACAGAACATGCCTGCAATAAGTGTTGAAGACTGAGCAATTTCAACTCAGTCCTGCAGTTTTGGTAGTTCCTGTTCTAACAGGTAGTCAATGGTGGTCAGTTACAGCATTGTGCACAAAACCAAAAAAGAGGGAACAACCACTACAGGACATCTGAGTTTCTGAATGTAAGAAACACTTTTAGACCTTTGCACAGCAGCCCTTAAGAAATAATGCTAAATGATTTCGCAAAGAACAGGATTTTAGATTGACCGGTTTTAGGACGCTGCATAAACATTTTTATATTAGTGACAATGATTCAGTATATTTACGCTGCTCTGTGCATACATTTCTGTTACAATTTCTCTACTGCTCCTTGACTTTCAATACTATGAAATTATCAATGGTAACAAATAAACACTGCAAAAAGTTTAGAACATGAGACATTTTACAAGGGCCCATTTAATTATTCGGATAAAAGGTTTTTCCGTGGTAATCACATTTATAGTTTAACACAATAGACAAAGATGATTAAGCATGTTAAATACATTCCAGATAAAAAGTCCTTTACAGTTTAGGGATTTAAGGATCCTCATTACTGATAAGTACATCCTCTAAAGGGCATTCTTCTGTAAACTAAGCATGGAAGATGCTATTGTACTAGGAGATAGAGCTGTACAATGCTGTTGTTCACTGTGATTAGTAGGTACTTCATGGCAGAGGGGATCTGAATCCCTGTGGCGGAAACTAGCAGGCAAACTTCAGAACAAGCAAGGAGGGTGCTGCAATCGCCCATTAGCTGCCAAAGCTGCTCACCCAACGCGGAGGGGAGGGGGGCCAAAGAGCCTTCCATAACCTCAAAGCAAAGCCTGCCCTCCTCACTGAACATCCCAGCTGCTGCTTCCTCCTTTAATCACTCTCACAGGCAGCTGAACACACTGCAATGGACTCACACTCTCTGTAACAGTAACTTCTAAAGGCCGATTTAGATTTAGACTTAGCGTAGCATCTATGCGATAGGCTGCCATGTCGTTTGGCTTTGCCCAAAAATGCTCTAAACAAATGAAATTGTAAAATTGACTATCAAAAGATGAGAGGGGATAAACATGTTGCTCATCTAATCTGGCTGTTAATCTGTACTATGTAACATCTACACCCCCTAAATGCAGCATAAAAAGGGAATATGGCTAACGATTATTACTTAAAATACAATAAGCACAGTACTCTGATTACTCTAATAATGGAGAAAAAGTTACTCAGATGAACAAATGAACCAGTTTTTGTGTTGGCTGGCTCAGACACCATAAATATCATCATTCTTGGTCCTCCAAACACCTCTGCTTACAGATAAACAACCCTCCCAAACCTAGCTCTATCTTCACAGACACCAGAAGGGGGCGGCAGGGAGATTGCTGTACAGTAAATACAATGGCAATGATATAGAGCGCAGACGCAATCGGCCCGTCATACGTCCAGTATCATAAGAAGAGACGTGTATATACACACACTAAGGAAGGCTTCAGGAAGTAATCAATGCACCTCGTTATTGCACCCACTTGAAAGACAGCACAGCCACCATTCTGCTCCAGATCTTCAGCTGCATGTTTAAGTTAGACTACAGTGTTCGAGAGAACAATACAGAGCAATGGACCCCCCCCCCCCCCCCCCCCCCCCCCCC
>JAODKL010000534.1:0-10107 GCA_026780765.1 Petrocephalus schoutedeni
CCCCCCCCCCCCCCCCCCCCCCCCCCCCCCTGCGCCCCCGACACCATGAAACCCCCCGGAACAGGGATATATTCATCTTGAGCAGAACTGGATGCCTATGAGCTGCAGAATCAATGAACTGCTAGCCAGGTCTATAAAGACCTAGGTATTCTTTCTGGTATCAAAGGAATACTTCTATTGCACATTGATGTGGTTGCTGTATTCACAGACCACATTTGTAATTTGAATGTTGATAGCTTCATGGATCTCAAAATAGAATTGTTCCTTATCTTTCCTTTACAGGGGGATGTGTTAGATGCTAAGTGTTTTTCCATGTACCTGCTAGATAATTTACCCCATCGTCAAGGTAACCGGGTGGGCAGTAAATGACTCAGTTGAAGATGACCAGATTGAAGGCACCAGGTGCTTTCAGTCTAGGAGTCTTTAACCTTTCACTTGGTGTGACCCAATGCAAAATTTTATATTCTTTATACATAGACTTAATTTTGTCTTTCATAACTTTATTCAAGCTACTCAGACTTACGATGGTTGTTGTTTAATGACAAATATTTGCAGCTACTGTTGATCTCGCCACACCGCTTCGCCTTTTGCCATAGGCCGTTCTGTTAAGAGCCACATGACTGTCAAGCAGTAGCTGGGACACTTGATACAACAGCATCTTGTGACCATTTTCTGACACATAAAGCTAAACTTGGACCACAGAGTGGCCACTTCCTTTTCTTGTGAAATCATCCATGACACCCACAGCTTTCTAAAGTCGTCCATGTTACCAGAAGTCATCGATGACCACAAGCTAACAGCTGCAGCCAAAATGCGTTGCTCTCTTTACAGCTCCTACCGGGAGGCCGTGATGGGGTCTGACTCATCACAACTGTCGATCTGACACGGAGAGACAAACGACCGCATCTGCAGACGAGGCCTCGCTCCCACTGCTTTGCATCTACGAGAGACGCAACCCAACAGACCGCAGTTCAGGCGTGGGAGATTCAAGGAAGTGTAGCCACAAGGTAGAGGAGTAGGGGGTTGCTGAAACGGTCAGTTTCATCAACTATCCCCTAGTCCAGGGGTGGGCAATTCCGGTCCTGAAGGGCTGTGGTCCAGCATGTTTTGGTGATTTCCCTGCTCAGAAACACCTGGTTCACCTCACCAGTTAATTGTCAGGGTTCACTTAAACCTGACAATTAACTGGTGAGGTGAACCAGGTGTTTCTGAGCAGGGAAGTCACCAAAACGTGCTGGACCACGGCCCTCCAGGACCGGGATTGCCCACCCCTGCCCTAGTCCAATCTGTTTAATGTCACAGAAAGTGCAAGCACTGGTGTAAGGAAGGAGTTAAATGCATTTGAATCCTGCATGGGGCTCAGTCCTTAGAGGCGCTAATCAGAGGAGCAGTTGTTAGCTTGCCCACATGCTCACTCCCTCTAAGGGTAGCGCCTACTGACGTTGACTGTCATCAAGTTGCATTCATTCCTGTTGCTGTGTTCGGTGCGGGCAGCCCTCCTCCCCGCACACCTGTTTGGAGTCCCTGCCTCTGCCTGGGGCCCCCCGGCTGTGCTTGAAACACACTGGCTCTGTGTTTCCTATCGATAAATATCGCATTTCTCGGATGCTTGCCTCCCCGCCTGCCAGCACACCTAAGTCAGGCCCCTATTGCATCTGCCTTGCAATAGATCAGGCATGACAGCTTCCCAGAGGTGCAACAATAAGGACTCTCACATAACCTTCATTCCCCACCCCCCACACATGCAGGTGTTCGCAGGCGGAGAAGCGAAGGGCGTGGCCTTTGGAACTCTGTGAGTTCACCGGATGGAGTTGAGCAATTATTCTGTTCGCACCCAACTCCTGTTCGATCGTACACCCAGATGGCTGAAGACGCGAAGCCCCTGGGTGATGACAAACCAAGCATGCTTTCCACATGCATGCCCAACGCTACCACCAGACACCCCCACGCTCAGAGTACCCTAGCATGGCAATAACGGCAGTCTCGTAAGACGCTTCGCAACAGGAGGCCCATTATGAGAACGAGCATGACTTATTTATTAATCTGGCTATCGGGTTGCCGAGTTCATGTTTTACCAGTAAGCGGCAGCAGATTAGCTATCAGAGCCAGCTGGCCATACCCCCTCCCCCCGCCCCGCCCCCGACAGGCTTCCCTGACACTTAACTCAGGGCTGCAGACAGGGGCTGCAGGCAGATGGACACCGACCCGGATCAATCACATGTGATCGATAGGTAATGTCTGACCATAGCGGGAGGCGCTGGGCGCATCGCGTAGGAGAGCTGCATCCTCTTTCTCGAGAGCAGGAATGGATTGGGGAGTCGAGTTTCGATCCGTCGATAGCCGGCTCTCAATAGAAGGCAGCGATGTTGGTGGAGGAGTTTCATTCAGGGTCACAGAAAGGAAAATCCCAAGACACTCCCGGGTCAGACAAAGACACGAGCATATAAGTTCCCTTCTAGCTCTGCCTTTTAGCTGTGCAGTGTGGTATTACAGTTTAAATTTGTTCATTAATAATAACTACAATACAGACTGTTTCTCTTTGTGGGCCGGGAATTATTTTAAGTGCCGCCTTTCCCTCCTTTATGTCCCTTTCCTAGTAAAAAAGCTGCTTAATGTTTCTGTAAAGAACAATCCAATTTTGCCTTATCACTTCTTCAAAGAACTGCTTCCCGTACCTCAAAATGTACCGGAACCCCTGCAGATAGCATACAGTGACATTCGCCGGGCGCAGCTGAATCAGACGTCTCTCTGTTCAAACTGTTTAAAAACACACACAATGAATCAAAATCCCCCCAGCCTCCGTTACTCGCTTTTTCTCTCCAGCTCTAAACTTGCTTTGTGCTCTCTTATATAAGCTGAGTCAGCTTTAACACAACACAGGTGTGCCGCTATGTTTACCACAGCACAGACCCAAAAGTACGTGTCTATCTTTAACTATTGATATCTAAATATCTACTCACACATAACAGTAACATTTTCAAAAACAGCACCAACAGACAACTATAGTTGAGCAACTGCTGATTTAACTTTTCCTTGTTGCAGTTAAATCCAAGAAGACTAAATCAGGAACAAGGCTGTACCCGACCCAAATTGTGAAGAGACACTAGTTACAGTGCGGTTCCATCTCGGGTCGGTTTTCCACTGGCGTACAGAAACCAGGCTGTACCTGACCCGAACTGTGAAGAGACACTAGTTACAGTGCGGTTCCAGCTCGGGCCAGTTTTCCACTACCGTACTGGAACCAGGCTGTACCTGACCCGAACTGTGAAAAGACACTAGTTACAGTGCGGTTCCATCTCGGGTCGGTTTTCCACTGGCGTACAGGAACCAGGTTGTACCTGACCCAAACTGTGAAGAGACACTAGTTACAGTGCGGTTCCAGCCCTGGTCACTTTCTCCACTGCAGAAGGGTTGGCTCACTAAAGGCATTGCTGGGTTTGGAGAGCGACAGTAACATAAAACCAATCTGACACTTATTTACCGTTGTCACGGTGTATACATCATGATTTACTGAGTGCTATTTTCTGCTAGAACATCTGTGCAAATTGCCTTGTTATGTTACCATCAAATGCTGGCCGAATTAGCATTCACTGCTGCACATTTGGCATTATGAATCCATTCCATTCAGCTACTATATCGGACTTTTCTAAATTACATACATGTTCTTTTTTATTATTTAAAATAATTTTCAAGTTACAAGTTATTGGGAATGCATCAATACATGGTGATGTTTAATTCTACTAATAATGAATAATATATAGAACTTGGCCTGTATCCTTCAGATAATCCATGCATGTTGACACGGATCACCAGGATCTCTGCAATTTCATGCTCGGTGTGGTCGCACTTTCCAGCACTGCTGGTAAGCAGGTCCATGTCAGCACGATGGAAAACTGTCACTTCGCCATACGGCATATGAGTTAAACTGTCCCCTTTTACACTGGTGCTGCTGAAATCTTCAGCACAGATGAGGAAATACTGTAGGATGTAGATAGAGCTGGACGTGGCAGGGATGTCTGTTGGGTATTGTCTGTTGAAAGGAGGCGATTCCTCTTTATCACTAATCCAAAGAGGAAATGGAGAGGAAACAGACGCAAGGCCGCCACAAACAGGGCTACCCTCCCCGTTCCCTGGTCTGACATGCAAACATTGCATCACTTCCTGTCAAGTCACCGCATGGAATACAGCTTACATCTTAAACTGCCAAAACCAGTCTTCACATAGCTGTTTGAGGTTCAACTTTACAGTGGAAAAAGGGAAAATAAAACTTGTGTACTCTTGGCATTCCTCAGGTAAAGGCTATTTACTGAACGCACGAGGCACCTCATTCACATTTGGCTCGTATTTTCTCCGTTGCTTCTCATACAGGAAGGAAGAACGCAGCTGTGATTATTTTCTATTCTTGGCCAAACGTCAAGTGTACTCAATCATGCCGCTTTTAGGATTATGCGTATTCAGTATGTTTAAATATAAATAGCAACAAGTGGCATTTGTACATTCATTTGTATATTACTGAGGATCCAGTCTCTTTGTTTCTTGTTTAACTGTCAATGTTTTGATAAAAAATTCTTCACAATTAGTAGCAAGTTTACCTCTTGCATTCCCTAGTGCAAGAGAATCACCTTTTGTTTTTATGAGCCAATACTTGTAGCTTTGCTACCACTGGGTAAGGCAGCAGAGTGAAAACACTGCACCTTAACTGCTGCCTTTTTATTCACTCGCTTTTGCTTATAAATTGATTGAAGATGTCATGCATTGGCATCCATCATTTGATATCACATCCGTTTGGATTTGAATTTAACCTTTAAGATTAAATAAGATTTATTTTAAGAAAGAGGTGAAAAATAATTTTAGAATTTTAGAAGCTTAATAAAGAGTTGTAGAGACCCAAAAACCCCTTACCATGCAATCAAAAAGACCTTCACAGTGATGCAACAGGAAGCTTCTGAGTTGACCTCACTGAGGTTTGATGTTCAAGAGAGTAATGCAGGCAGGTCAAAGTTCACCTATCCTGTGAGAAAGGCCAATGTGCGTAGATCAATATGTAATATCTTACAAATTGAATTCGACCTGGATTGACCAGAAGCCGTCTGCACTTGGCCGGAAAACGTGGATAGCTGCACTGTAAATCCCAGTGATAAATACGGGGCATAGCCACCGGGATCTTGCTCATCGGGAATTCTGAATGTGGGAATCTGAGCAGGGCATTCATTTATTACCTCCTGCCAGAGGCTCCCATGTACCCTGCCACTCTGCGACTAACCTAGTATGTTTCTCAATGCGTTCTTCGCATCTGCTGATTTCAGTTAGATTTTTTACGTGCTCAGTGATGCTCCTCAAACTAGATACCGAGGAATCTAAGGAATTTAATTTCTGAACACTGTCCACCAGAGAAATGGTTCCAGAAAATATGTTCTGATGGATAAAGTGCGTTGGATTATTCACCCGAAAGGAGGAAAACTGCTTTAATTTAACTGGTTCTGCTTTAATTATACTGAAAATGCCGCAACTCCGCACATGATTTAAAAAAAAAAAGGTTTTTCAGCTGTTCAGCTGCACATTTTTCAGTTTTAAGCGGTAAACATTGATAGGACCTTAATAGTTTCGGCTATGCTCTTGTTAAAATTTGCAACCTCTGGATCAGGCTCACATCAGGCTTGCAGGACATCAGGCGTGTTGCAGGTATACCGCTATGTGTGCATAAGTGTGTATGTCATCAGGCGTGTTGCACGTATACCGCTATGTGTGCATAAGTGTGTATGTCATCAGGCGTGTTGCACGTATACCGCTATGTGTGCATAAGTGTGTATGTCAGAAAGGATATGGGTGTATTTAGGGGGGTCCACCTAATTGACAGCTAAGATCAATATTACAAAGATCCCACCAATAGACGCCTGTCCCCCAGGGTCCTGGAGCGACGTGCCTGGCACCTCATCAACCACAGAGAGCCTCCCTGTCCGGGGGACCACCCCCCAGGGCCCCACCTGCTCCGTCATACAGTCTCCATTGATTACGGCCCGTATCCAACGGTGACCATATTGTTCTGCAGGCAGCACACCAAGCTGCCACAGTGATCCCTTCACAGAAGAAGGGCTCTGAAAGATAGCATGCTGAGATAAATTCATCTCATTGTTTCATTGTCGGGATGGAGGGTGGGGGGGGGTGAAGTGTAGCTGGAGCGTTAGTTGAGTTTCTTAACAGAGGTTTGAGGAATTGTGGCAGAGTGAAGCAGATAGAAGTGAAGAGAGACATCAATAGGCTCATTTTTTTAAAAGCCAACAGTCATGGAAACTATGGAAAGATCTCCAGAAGTCCAGGTTAGACAGCCAGGGTCCGTGCCTCCTTCTAATTGAACACGTTCTGGACCGATCCAAATGTGGGAAAGCAGAGGACCACCTCACATGGCCTGTGTTCTCGTGGGAAGGCCTAAACTGAGCTTGGAGCCTAATGTGAAGGACTGGAGGTAACAGGTGAGCTTCTCTCGTGGCGTCACAGGGACACTGGGAAGAAGGAGAGTGACTCAGCAAGGCCCTCTAAGTACGCGGCAGTTGCCGGCCAGCACTTCAGCGAGACGCCCTTAATACACTGGGCACAATGGTGAAGACTCCATGGTTTCCATGGATGTCATCCATCTGCTCATACAGAGGGGGCGGGGCCTTTCTTCCCCACCAGTGAAAGGGTGCGAGTTTGGATGAGAATGGGGGCCTTGCTCTGGCAGCACCTGGCCCCATCTTTCATCTGCGTGTGTAAAGGGAGATAGGCAGGGAGGGGGTGTGGGGGTGCGGGGCGAGGAAGGAGCCAGGACAGATGATCACAGAGACAGATCAGCAGACATAGCTGCAGGTGGTATGGCGGGGGGGGGGGGGGGGGGGCGCGGGGGGGAAGAGGCAGTGTAACCCAAGCTGAAGCGGAGTTTCCCTCGCCACAGAATTAGATAGCGCTTTGAGAGTGGGCTCACTGTGTGTGGCTCAGGCTTACACCCCCATCCCTTAAACTCACACTAGTTTGCCACCTCCCCACCCCCCGCCTTCCATTAACCACAACTCTGACGCTCAAAGTACCAAACTAAAGAAGGATTCAGCCTGTGAGGCTCAAATAATGACTCAACGGTATACTCCAGGCACTAGTCCCCCTCCTGTCGGCTTTTGGATTAAACCGAGAGTCGGCCTGACGGAGGTTACCCGGCCCTAATTAACAACAGCTAAACAATAATCACCCAGGCGCTGGTGCACAAGCCCCTCGAGTGTGAGGTTTTAATTAGAGGCAGGGCTGGGAGGTTAGGATCGGTGCAGGGATGTTGAGGAGACGTCTCAGGCTGGAGGTGTCCAAGCCACACCCGGCTCTCACACTTTCTTCCGATAATATGAGGTAAGGAGATACTTCCTGGTGGATTTCAACAGTTCCCCACTTCAAGCTGCACAAAGAAGTGGCTTGACACACATTTTAAAAAATGATGTGCAATTAAAATAGATAATATCAAGTGATCCCGCATCTCAAACGGATGGAAAATCTTTGTGCGGCATATTTCACATCCTAATGTTTCAGGCCCTACAAAAGTTCTCACTGAAACTGAGTAAACATGAAACAAGTCAAGTTCTGACTGGAAAGACAGTCGGGGAGCTGGGATTAGGTCATTAATTCACTACAAAGGCCTGAGTATAATATCATTTAATGGTATTTTGTGGTGTCTCCGAGTCAGCAAGACTGAATATTAATGCATATTAACATGCTTTCATAGCGTTCAGATTCACGCAGATTTCATGGAAGAATTCAACGCTGTGGCCGTTTAAATGACCAACGATGCTACGCAACATGCGGCGAGTTCTTCAGGCGTGACGCCTTACAGTAAAGACATATCAGGCATTCTTGGATACTCATAACTTAGCGGGTACAAAAACAGCACGCGTGGACTGCGAGTAACAGGAACATTTCATGGACGGCCCCTTACTTTTAGCCACGGCTGTTCTTCGAGAACATGTGCCCCGCTGACTGAAACACCCTCGCCATCGCAAAGCTCCCCCAACTCAGCTTGTCCCACGAAGAGGATGCTTCTCAACCCAGTTGGTGCAAGAGCTCGTGCCTCACGCTCTTTGAGTGTCAGCTTCCACCCACTGTTAGCCTTTCAGAAGAACATCGCTCCCTCTGTTTTCCCAGGCTGACATCACTTTGAGACCGTCCCTTGTGACACCATACTTAAACTTTTTTTTTTCCACCCTTGTAAGGGAAACGCCTGCCAAATCTGTATCAGCAAATAAAGTTCCTAAAACTTCCTCTTGGGCTTGTTCTAGTTTGTAAATTCCAGCTTGTGTAGCAGTTTGTTTCTTTAATAACACGGGATGATGGGGTGATTTTCGATACTTTACTTGAAGCTCTCATCTATAGGTACCATCATAATGCATTATAGATGAGTTCCTCATAGAGCATTCATAATGCTTAATAAACATGGCTGTTTGTTATGCATGCAATGTAATGTATTATGAATGTGTTCATAGATTCTTATAGACATGGCATTCATGTCTATAAGAATGATGCTACCATGCTACCTATTTTCTCACCTGCCATACATATGTGAAGGACTGTGACATGAGGATATGATACACACATCATGAAGCTTCATTAGAGCCCTTTCTGGTCAGTGCTCCAGCCTGTGTTAAACGAGAACAGAAGGCTTTGCTGTCGTAAGTGCCGGGCTGTGTTTTCTGTTTATCTCAGAGAATGTGAAAGCCATTTCCCCTTTTGTTTATTTCTTCAGCAGCTGCCCTCCCTCTGCTCGAAATGACGTCAAGAAAGTGAGACTGGCAAGCCTCGCTCAGAGCCGATGGTTTCAGTTGGTTACCAAGGGAACGATTCCCGCTTCCTGCCCGTGTTGGGCTTCCTGTGTTCATTCAGTTTTTTTTTTTCTTTGACTATGTCTTTGTGCGTTTCAGAACAGTCACGGAGATGTTTACATTACCATATAAGGGGGTTGGCGGGCGATGCATGTAGGGCTTTCCCATTAAAAAGACTATCTTTTTTAAAAAAAAGTCATTTCTACACAGCCGCTATTTGTACTAAGTTGCGCTGGATTTCTGGCAGTGCTCAGATTCTTCCATTAAAAATGGGCCCTCAGCATCTGTGCCGGAGGCCCACCTAAATGCCATTAGTGGGCAAAAAAAAAAGACCTCCCACGTGAAATGTGCATTGTTATAACACTGGAAAATGTAGGCAAAAATCAGACAGACCATCACCTGGAAGAACACGGCTTCCCTCAGTCACCGCACACACAGAGACATGCACACACTCGCAGGCTGCAGGTGGGGGTCGCAGTGGAAGGATATACCTCCGTCGGGGGGGACCTTTTTTGGGCAGGGGGGGTGGGGGTTGGGGGCATGTCCTGAACGGATTCCCCTTTCACTGGCTGCAGTGCTGTGCAAAGAGTCGCTCGGCTGCAGAAGCCCCCGGCACGGCAGTTCCAAGCCGGGAAGCTCAGACGCGCGTGGGCGACCAGTTTAGACTTTTTCCACTGAGAGAAACTGAACGTGACACTCATGCATTCTAGCATCTGCTAAAATGCAAATACTCTGCAGAGGCGGAGGAGGAGGAAGCGGAGGCGGCGGTCAGCGGCAGGACCACGGGGGGCGCTGAGGCAGGAGAAGGCGGGCGGCCCGGCTGCCTCTTTTTAAAAAGTAGCACTGGGGCAGCTCCGCTGCAGATCAAACTGCATCTCCTCCTGGCGGGATGACGGCTTCCTGCCTGTCCTGCTCTCCGTAGGGGAGAGGAGGAGGCTCCTTCATCCTAAGTGCTGAGCCGATGCCGCGTCAAGCCCGCAGGACGGGTCCGTGTCAGGATATCGGCGAGCTCAGCTGCATGTCTCACTGCAATGCCGTCAAACCGCCCCTTCTGGTAGGTCCGCTACCAGGCCGCAAACTCACGCCTCCCCGAGACGAGTCCCTTTCCGAGCAGAGCTCAATAAATCATCTCGATCAGGTTGAGAAGAGTTTCCGGTTTAGGGGGGTTATCATACAATTTGGCAGACAAGTCCTGATTAGGCAGCCCGAATTAGGGTTAGGGTTGGGGCTAGGGTTAGGGTTAGAAAAACTATGGCTTTCTGAGGCACCAAATGGAGTT
>JAODKL010000535.1:0-10102 GCA_026780765.1 Petrocephalus schoutedeni
TGACAATCCCAGAAGATCAGCAGTTTCTGCAATACTCAGACCAGCCCGTCTGGCACCAACAACCATGCCATGTTCAGAGTCACTTAAATCACCTTTCTACCCCATTCTGAAGCTCGGTTTGAACTGCAGTGGTTCGTCTTGACCATTTCAACATGCCTAAATACATTGAGTTGCCACCATGTGATTGGCTGATCAGTAATTTGCGTCAATGAGCAGTTGGACTGGTTTGCCTAATAAAGTGGCCGGTGAGTGTACTTTTTACTTGTTTTCTTCTCTGAAGGTCTGGATTATAGTAGCCACTGAGAACCTGCTTAGGTTTGATTGCACACGTTGCCTTGCCTCCCTCATAGTCATGCCATGCACCAGAACATGATCTATGACAGTTGCTCGAATGTCATTTGAAATTACAGATCTTCTTCTTGGTCTTGGTCTTAGTCCTTGTCCACCACCTCTGACACTGACTCCTTTTCCACTTCCTCTTCTATTGTGTTGCTCTATTGTTGGATCCACTCATTCCATTTGCATTTGACTTGGCTTATATACTGTTTACTAATTGGGTTCACTGATTGGACACGTGTTTTCAATTTTGAGTGGTAGTGAGTAAATGATGAAAACAGTGTTAGTTGTGTTTAACTTCTGTAGCCTGTGTGCATCATTCTCGGTACAAGTGCACCATACTGCTAAATGTGTTTGAGAATGTGTTTAGAGTTTTGGTAAATGGGAGATTCAGATTTGCAAATTGTGTCCTAACCAGATGACAACTGTGGGATTGATTTGATAAAAGAGTTTTGGTAGTTGACAGTTTAGTTTTTACAGTGGGATTTAGCGTTTTAGCAGTTCAGAAAAACTGTAATATAATACCACAGCTTACCACAATATAATACCACTGCTTTTCGTGCAGGTAATTTATAGTATTCTGCACATGTATTCAGATTCATTTCTAAGAATCCCCTTGTCTGACTGTTTAGCATTCATAAAATTACTCTCCAAAATTACATAATGAGTCCATTTTAGTAAGAAGTTGTGGTTGGTTTTCTGCATGTCCGGGCACTGGCCTACTGTTTCCACATTGTTCTCTTCATCTAAAGCTGGTTGTTACTGTGGGCCTCAGAAACAAACTGCCTCTCTGGCCCTAATGGGTGCTGGTAAAATAGGAAGGTGATCTAATCAAATACGGTGTCAGAGCAATCTCATCTCAGGGTTTGTGCTCTTCTGAGCAGCATAGGATCAGTCATGGCCCTTAGGCTTTATGTTGAAAGGTCCAATTAATACAGTCATGACCCAATTATTTCTGCACAGTGTTGTATTTAAAATGCGTCAGGGTCTATGCTTGAATTTTAAAACATTTGATAGTCCTGTGCTTATGCTATACTACATAAATAACTGACTTGTATATTTAGCTTCTTCTTCATCCTTCTGAAAAAATTGCATTAGACTCATCAAACTAATTAGCATGAGCTGACAATGAATATACTGTACTCTATGTATACTAGCCGTATACTTAGCGTTTGCAGGTATTGTGAGCATAACAGGCAATCTGAAAAATGGGAAAAATGGTTTTCAGTACCTAAACCTAAAGGAAATCTAACAGCTCAATACAACAAAACATACTTCTGGGCTTATCAGTTAATATACTTCATACCCAATACATGTAGTAATTTCATATTTATAAACATTTTTTCATTGCATTTTTCATGTCATTTAAAATACACAGTTTATCAATCCTATAGTAAGATACCTGTGTCATATTCTGAACACATGGAGTCCAATACAGGAGTTGGGGAAACCGAAAAGGGGCTTATTCACAAGGGCACGGGAACAGGGTGGAATTAAACTGACCACGTTGGGTCATACCCGTAGGCTAACAGAGGACCACACGCAGGGAATAACTTGAGCAGTTACAATGACAATGAGCAGACTGGGGAGCATATGACTGGGGAGCATTCTTATACAGAACTAATGAGGGAGCAAATGGGAGGCAGCTGGAGTGCTCCACACGAAGCCTGAAACAGGAGGCAAGATTAAACTGTGAACCGTACCATCCTGTGGAAAATCATGGACAGATTTGGTTGTTCCCCTAAGTTCCTGGCACTCCACAAGCAATTTCTGATGCCTTTGTCAACCATAGTGTATTCACTTCTGACTTCTTCCCAGTCAAGGTCAGAGTTAAGCAAGGATACGTTTTAGGACCTGTTCTCTTTAACATGTATCACGTGGCTGTGACATTAACTTTCAGGGCTTCCTTGGTATCAGGATCCATTATCACTTTGATGCCAGTTAATTCAATCTTTGGGATCTGAAGTCTTGGCAGTATCATCTCTGACAACTGTCAACTGGACAAGGAGATCTGCCATCACCTGGGTAACTCTTTTTCTGCCTTTGGGCACCTTCAGGAGTCTGTCATTTTCACTCAGGACCTGAGGATGAAGACAAAGATAGCTGTGTACAAAGCGGTTTTCCTTTCTACCAGGCACATGCACAGGTAGGGCTCAACCTGTGCAGAGCACATGCCCTTTTTGTAATTACACTCGGAAGTGCCCTTTTTGGGGGGGAGTTTTTTTTTTTTCGTGGAGGGGTTGGGAGGGTGCCCTTTTTTCAGTTTCAGCACATACCCCTCAAAAGGTCTGTGCACGGCCCTGCTTTCTGCCATTCTCTATGGCTGTAAAACCTGGACCCCCTATAGGTGGCACATTCATGCTCTTCAGATTTTATATACCAAGTCTCTGCAGAAAATTCTTGGATTTTCCAGGGAAGATCGCATCACTCACATTGAGATCCTTCGAAGAGCAGGCTGTCCCAGCATTGAGTACATGCTTCTCTTCCAGCAACTTAGGTGGGTTGGCCTTGTGGTTTGTATGCCGGATGTACGTCTTTCCAAACTCTGGTATAAAAAAACGCACCAAGAAAATGTTACAAAGATGCCCAAAGAAATGCTACAAGGACCAAATAAAAGCTGCTCTCACAGCCTTACAGCCAACATCAGTCCCTCTGACCTGGACAGATCATCTTGGCGGAAAACAATTCTCAAAGGGGCAAGTTTCTTCGAGATTTGACGGATTCAATGGCTGGAGACGAAAGAGATGACATCAACAGCAGCAACAACACAGCAGCATTGGTCACCGGATCTGCCACTCTCATGTGGGGCTCCTGGCACATCGGAAGAGTCACTGGAGAAGAGAAAGGGGGACCAATTTTGTATGACCAATGTTGGGTTAACAAGGGGCTGTTTTAAGTCAAGCATAGCTATATTGTTTTATTATATCACAAAATCCTATCAAATAATTAGCCTAAAGTATATGAACTATTATTTCTACAATTTCTTCCTAATCATTTAGTTTAATGTAGTCATACATGTACAACCACTAATCCACAAAGTCCTATAACATTTAGCAAACATTTTGGAGCTGTTAGTGGAACAATGGAATAGAGATCCTTTTCACAAATGAATGCCAATGGGTCATAATTTTATTGCCCTTGAAAGGACTGCTCACAAAGCACACGCACCTGAAGAGCTTGGAGTAAATATACACCTGAGTACCATGCAGTTGGTACCAGTTCTGTGGTCTGCCACTATTTAAACCACATGTGACAGATGTGTAGGGGAACTGTAGCAGGAGATGTACCGACTAAGGATATGAATTCAGTGTGAATATGAACAACAAATTTATAGGATGGATTCACTAACTTACCCATTTTTGTCCTATCAGATATATGTACTGTACATGCTGTAAGTAAGCATAAGTGTGCTATGCTGGATATTTACTGGTATCTAGCTATGTGTGTCTTTTAGTATACTTAAAAGTACATGCAGTTTTTTTTTAACAACTGTGGGATTGATGTCTTTCGTGACTGGTCCAGTTAATACAGCCCTAACCCTAACCCTAGCCCTGTTCCTTTCTTGTAATACAACTTCATATCATTGTATGTTTAAATGCACTTTAAAAAAAGTCCAATGGAAAATGTATCCTCTTATAAATGTGCTGATTTAGGCTACATGATGAAGTCATAATAGTAAATTGTGTATAAGCACTTTGTTTGCATTACAACCTAAATTACTAAAATTACAAAATTATTTGTTAAGCAAAACATTCCCACCCAGATTTAAATGTATTAGTTAGCATCAGCCCAAATTCCTTCACACATAACAGCTTATTCTTTTAGTAGTTGGCCTACCTCATTTGTGATATATTAATTAATCTTTTTGGAAGTTGCATTTCAGGATTGTTCTGCAAAAATAATATCGATCACTTTAGAACTTTGATACGTAAACTAAGAATTACAGATTGTTCTGAAAATCAAATCATGAGCTACACACGTTCATTATTAAATGATAATTAACTATACGTCCGATTGCAGGGTATTATCTACCTCGTGTCTGATACTTCCTATGACGGGATTCTGGTCGTTATGGACAGCGGGTCGATGAGTTTTCGAGTATCGTGTTTTCTGTGCATAAACTACAAACGTTAACGCGTTTCACAAAGTCTTCTGGATATTTTATCTTTTTGAACACAATTTCAAATGGTAAATGTTGATAGATTTATACTTCTATTTATCCTACAAATAGTCTACATTAATGCAACCAATTTGGTATTAGACTACATGTTACAGATTCAGATTATTTAATGCAATTGCGTCCCCGTTTAATTACCACAGTTTACAAAAGACTGAATGGAATTATATGGTTTAAATATTTTTATTTTTGTTTTTGTAAGGTTATAAGGAAATGTCAGTGTAAAGACTGATTTCTGTTTAACAATGATATTAAGAATATTTTACAGATAAATGTAATTTCGTTGTTGTTTCGTTGTAATCTTTGCTGGATTAACCATCTGGGAACACTACGAGAAACCAAACACCTGCTGGGAGATTCTGGAATCAATTAAACGATGCAGTAGACAGGACTCCTCTAGTCCTGTTTTAATCCTCATAAACATTTTGTGATGTTTGTTTAAGACCTCTTCCCCGATTCATTAGTTGATTTCCACATTAAAACTGACTCACTGTGTATATCTGTGAGATGTCAGCCTCTTCCAACGTTGCACTTTCTCATGGATGAAAACACATTAGTCCATTAATAGTATTCGTGCGAACTGCATGTGTAAAACACTCAAGTTTGAAGGGTGTATTGTATTAATCAGTTTAGTATTTATTCGAAGAATACTATTACCCATAAGTATTCACTGGTAGTTTTTTCTCCTACACCCTTTTCCGCCCAACAAAAGCTGTTACACTACGGTGGCAGATACTGCCATTTACAGCGGGCATATATATACAGATATGCAGCACGCAGCTTCTTTACAGCAGTGGTGCTCCTGAAATCATCCTCTCCGCCAGCCTTTTGGTGATCTTTGCCCGGTATTTTTGTACAGCATAATATAACTAATTTCGTAGTATACTAACATTTACATTTGCAGCATTTGGCAGACTCCCTTAGCCGGAGCGACTTATATAAGTGCTTAACTACAGGTTACTATTCATCATATACTGCAGTTAATTAAATTCGGACAATTTTATGTGTTAAAAGAGACTGTCCAAACTTCCCCTCGAGAAATACCCTCTACTATGCATGACGCGAAAGTAATTAAAAGGTTTCCCCGAATTACATATGCATATGCTACTTAGGCTGAATAATGAGATAATAGTGTAAATGGGGTGCGGATTTGAGAAGAGCCTTAAAGGATCCCCAGTGATTCAATGATTGGTTAAGGCAATATGACATCACGTGCCGTTACCTCACATTGCCCGTAAACTGTCCAAAGAAAGGAAAAACCAGCGGCTTGGCGAGGAGGAGCACATCTGGCTGGGACTGACCTGCCTTCTGCTCAAAAGAAGTTGGTGCTTCGCTCAAGGGGTTATCCGTCACCTTTATTTGGGATTGGTATTGGTAATTATTCTCTCTGAAACGCTAGAAAAGAGCACGCTTTTCTCACACAACGGGCAATTTTTAGGATAGGATTTTGAAAGCAGCTACATCTTGGTTAATCGACTTAAAATGCAACATGAGTGATAACAGCACTGAAACCGACTGGCTTTCACATTGGAACTTAAATGGTAAGTTGTGTTTTTTCCAAATATGCAACTGATACATGTAATATGCTTTTAGACATTAATATGTGGCCACTAGTTTGCCACGGCACAGTGGTTGAAAATCACTGTTCTAGACGATACAGTTGTCGTGTTGGTTATTAATCGTTAAGAAGGTTTTGTCTTGAATGAATTTTGATGTTTGCGTACTCATATGCACCTTCTCAGTGCAGAATAATTATGTAGATCTAGTATAAGTTCAACTACTCTAATCGTAACTACAGCTGGTCAGATGCATACATTTTAATAAAGGAAATGCCCGGGATCCTGAATCATTTTGCTGACAAAGAAAATCGGGTCGCTGGAAAATTATAAAAACTTAACAGACGCAATGACAGTGACTTCTCTAGCATGCTATCCTCACAATATCCAGTACTGGTACTGTGTGCAAATAATCCCTACCTATACTGATGAGAACCACCGCAGGGGAAGAGTTACACAGTAAATTAATGGCGGCATTGTTTCCGTGGTCGGCTTGGGCAAACACAGTAGTGTTGAATTACTTTTCCTGTTGTTCGATTTGTGCAGGGCCATATCACTATATTCTGATTCCTCACATTCAAATTACGTTCTAATTTAAGTATCACTACAACAAAAGGACAAGGTATCAATATTCACAATCATTTTCTCATAGCTCATAAAGAGTTGTTCTTCATATTTTAATGTCTTGCGTCATTATTCAAAACACCAAGTTAAAATAAAACTAACTGAAGATGAGGACACCACTTTCACACTTGCGAGACTTAGGGAGGAAGATAGATCACTCATGTGAAAATTTCCCATACTGGTGCATATCATGTAGAATTTAACACAACCGAAAAAGCTGCATCGGTAACACTTTCTATGTATGCCGTGTCTATAAGAATCTGTGAACATATTCATAACATGTTATACTGCAGTCATAAAGCACTATAAACATGGCTATAAATATATATAAAATGGCAAATTATTATTATGCATTATGAATGCTTTATGAAGCTGTCATCTATAAGGCACTATAGATATTTTCATAATGCACTACAAAGCATTGTGAATTCTTATACCAACCATCATAATGCATTATGAAGGTATCTATAGTTCATTATAGATGAGAGCTTCACTGGAGCTTATGAAGACACCATAATACCTTACAATTGTCAATAATAGATGTTGTAATGCTTTAATTCTTATGCTGACAATTGCAATGCATTCTGAAGGTATCTTTAATGCATTATATGTGACAGCTTCAAGTAATGTATTACAGCAGCATCAGTAAATATTAGAATAAACGTCAATTTAAGATTTTCTTTGTTCCAGTTTGACTTACGACTTACATCATTGGCCCTTTGTTGTTTAATTAGGAGAATAAGAAAGCTGTAAATGGATGTGTACTGGCTACCTTGGGCTTCCCTGAAGTAGCATAAATATGCAGCCATTTTGTCCCTTGTTTTCATTCCTGGTATGGACGAGAACTGACCATCTCATCGTCGTATCAGTGTGTGTTTTAACTTTATTATCTCTGTTCTACTAGCCAAGCGATTCATGCAGATATTCTAAAAATCCCTCATTAAGTAGACATTCACACAAGCATGGGTCTTGGTGTTGATCAATAAGCAAATAATGGTAATAATAACAAGTAATGGTAGGTGGACAGGGCATTAGTTGGCTGTACAGAATAGTTTTGTGTATTAATGGTCTGTAAAGTGAGGCTTTTTAGTGACCACCGTTTTCCTGACCGGCTTGGGTGATGGTGGGAAATGTGTGCTGATTGTTGGTTAAGTCAACAGGCTTCAACATTCTGTGAATCTTTTGCGAGGCGCTTTTAGTAATCCACAGCATGTATATAAACACACTAGAAACCAAGTTTTCAGGAGTAACAGCTGAGGACTAATAAACAAAAGCTAATAGGTCCCTCCATAATTATTTTCTTTACAAGGCCAGTTTGTGATTCATCAGTTTTGGGCTTCCATTCTCTCATCCTTCACCTTCTGTCACTGCCTCTTCATCCACATAGTTAACTTTAAACTGCAGTTTATCACAGTTTTAATTAATAGCATGGGGAATTTGCCTACTGTTCACTTCCCTTGGTGGGCAGAATCTATCCCTGCTGTCTCTCCAAAAAGCACATCTTTACTAATGTAGGGAGCCCACTTACATCATTTATTTCCCCACCACAAAGCTATAAATGTTGTGCACCTAGGTATCATGCAGTCTTGCCAGGAGAACTCAGGACAACTCCTATGGGATCAGTCAGATGAATACAGATGTATCTATGGAAATATCCATTTGGAAAAACTTACATGGAAGTGTCATGTTCTTTATGCCCAGAGTTTATACAGTACGCTTTCATGGTATGAGAGGATCAGTCAGATCTGCCTCCAGTCAAGTCCCCCCCAGACACTGGGCCTGCCTCAAGCGACTGATTATGCTTAGGGGAACACACTTGTGATTGATAGGTTGCTGGTTTGATGCCCAGACTAGCGAGGTACCCTGAGCACGGTACTGTCCGCAACTAATGGTGAATTAGCTGCCCACTGCTATGTTACATTTGGGTTACATGCACATTTTGTAATGTCAATGTAATGTTGTGAAAATGTTCTATATAAATAAAATTGCATTGCACATTTTGTTGTTGTGGTGTGCGGACAATGACCCTTAATCAATTCATTCAAAAGGAATAAACTGTTACTAAAATGTCATGCTGGATGTTCATTCTGATTACCGTGGCTTTGTTTCACTACTGTGAATTCATTTCACATGACTCAGTAAATAAGCCACAATGGGCCTCATTCACCAACCATTCTTACAAACAAATCTTTTCTTAGGCCCCACTTATGAACTTTTTCAGAAGATTCTGACATTCACCAATGTTTTCTTATCTGGAATTTATTCTTAGCTAAGAACAGAATCTACGCACACATCTTGAGATTGCTCTTATGCAAATGTCAGTGATAATAGTTTGTTCAAAATAATCTGTTTTAACAGTTTTGTCAATTGTACAGCTGATTAAATGCATAGTATTTTAATGTAATGTTTTGGTAGATTTTTAAAAATAATATTAAAATGAATAAATTATTAATTAAATCATTTAAATTATTAAATAATTAATTATGAAATAATGGCATTTCTATTGCTTCTTGAAGAACTTCCCAGTCTTGCTCTGAGAAGGGAACGCATGCTTGAGAATCATTTAGATTTATTTGCAGAGACTGAGGAGTACCTAAACCCAAGGTTTAAGATATCAAAAAGGTCCTAATGGAGTTGTGACACTTTGGAGCCAGCCCTGCAAAGCCATACCAGACGGTCGAATCCAGTGCCACCCCATGTGCAGGTCTTTTCCAAATTATTATTTTTTTTTTAGCCACTGGGACATTTCAGTGGGAGTTAGCAGACTGGGTGGGAATATCACAGCCATCCATGAGCAGCGCTTTCCCACGAGTTATCAATGGAATATTTCATATGGCCACACAATACATCACCTTCCCTTATAGAGCACAGCAATAACTACCAGTCAAGAGAGGGTTCTATGCTATTGTTGGTCTGCCCTGTGTCACTGGGGAAATAGACTGCATCAAGGCATCCTCACCAGACCCATTTCCCTACCTCAACATTCAATCAATGTGCAACTCATCTGCGACTCCCAGTACCATTTCCTGAATGTGGTCTCTCACTTCCTAGGAGGTGCACATGACTCCTATACAGCTAGTGCAATTTTGTAAAAATTGCAAAACAGTTTGGTGGGTATGCACCTAGAACAAAGAGCTGCTGGAGATACATGGCTCATTGGTACACATATTTCAACCATTTTCAAAATCCAGCTACAGCGGGTTTCTTTTTGTTTTCATATGAATGTATCGTTAATTAGGAGATCGAGGGTATGTGTCACGTCGGTGGCGGGATGAACGACCCATAACCCAAGTCTGTGCAAGTCAATGAATGCCACATTTGAGGTGTTGCCTAAAGAATAAACAATTAAATAATACATAAATAAATAATAAGTGTGTGTACCATGGTGGACTTCATACAGCCATACAAA
>JAODKL010000536.1:0-10097 GCA_026780765.1 Petrocephalus schoutedeni
TGTGTGTGTGAAGGTGTGACCCGGTGGAACCAGACTCCATTTGGTTTCCTGCCGTTGGGAGCCTCAGTCCTGCTGGTATTTTTTGGTTTTTATATTTAATGTTGATTTTGTGTCATTATCTATGCAGTTTTTGCAAACCTAACCTTTCTCATTTGAAGTGGGATCTCCTGTTGCTCCGCTGATATTTTAGCTTAAAGTATTTTAAAATATTGTATTAATAAACATTTGTATTTTTATATTGTACCACGTCTCTTGCTTACTCGTACGAGGGAACCGAACCTGTGTGCTTACTAATTCCATTTCTGGATTTTGAGTATTGTTCCCTAAATGTGACGGAGTGGTACACTTGTAAGAGACAACCCTTTGCCAGTAAGGAAATCCGACTACGCCACCCTTGGCCTTAGCTCTAGGGAACAATACTCAAAATCCAGAAATGGAATTAGTAAGCACACAGGTTCGGTTCCCTCGTACGAGTAAGCAAGAGACATGGTACAATATAAAAATATAAATGTTTATTAATACAATATTTTAAAATATTTTAAGCTAAAATATCAGCGGAGCAACAGGTATTCCATACACTTTCTCCTATATTGTGCTTGGGAACTGTTGGGTTGGAACAAAAGGTTACACGCTTATGTTCTGCGGTGCTCTCTTTAGCGGAGCATCTCTACATTCCCCTTGGTTGCCGCCCATCCTCGTCATAGCTCATTACCATAAAGTTGACTGGGATTCAACTATTGTTTGCCGCTCCCGCCGCTCTGCGCTGCTCCTCGACGCCTGCCGACGCTCCCTCCCATAGAGAAATGAATGACTTCCGGTCGCTTTGACGCTCTCGCTGCTCCCAATGTGAACCCACCTTAAGATGCGAAGTTTAATAATCGCCGCACACAGCTTTAGTTCCCGATACGTACTCATAATTTATCCTGGACGCGCGACCACCCGAGTACCGCGGAATCTGACACCTGATAGGCGAAGCCCGTGACACCAATCAACTGAGATGAAAACGAATGACATTTTATCGGTGACTTACTCTGAAAACTTCTCTCTAGCGACCGCAGAAGAGTCGCGCCGGTGTTACACCATATTTTGTGACCGTCTTAATGTGTAACTCTAGGGGCGCTGTCGAGCGAATTATCATAAAAAGACATTATAATCCAGGAAATAATTAATTGTTGAGATGTACAGTTTTGCGTTGGAAAAGGTGGTGACATTTTCTGACATCTGATGATATTTTTTGTAATCCCAACAATACAATGACCCACTTGCACACTTCTAATGTTGTCTTTGCATCGAGCATTCGTGATGTGTGACCACACATAGCACACGGCATCGCACATCACAAAACTGTGTAAATAAACAGCCGTGTAAGGATCAGAACGTAAGAAAAATTTAAATAAGTATTATGTCGTCTTTAAAATCTTATTTGATCTGCACTGACATACATTAATATATCCTTAGTCGATAGTTCTATGTAGCTTGCACGCATCCCATTTGAAATTAATAAGTAAAAAAAACCCGAGCAATCTTGGAAAATCGTCGCAACACCGGTTATGTTTTCCGGCTCAGAAAAACCCACTTTTAGCCAGCCATATAACATTGCGAATGTTGATTTTGAACGTACATATTTCCGTTCATGGCTCCGGAGACAACACTGAGAAATACAAATAAAGGGACGGAACAGAAAATGGAAATTCTGCAGCCTTGAAAAAGTCTGACGGCTTGAAAAAGTTACAATGATTACAGTACAGAAAACGTGAACTGGAACCTCGCGTTCATTCCCAATTATATGTGAGACAGCGCCCCTAGAGTCACACATTACGGCGGTCACAAAATATGGTGTAACACCGGCAGCTCCTGTCAACATCGCGATTGGCGTGCCCACATTAGAATGCATCGGCGCGATTGGCCGGCCACATTGGAACGTGGCGGAACGACTGGCCGGCCACATTGGAATACGGTGATGCGATTGGACGGGAAATTGGAAGATTGGACAGGCGTATGTGCCTGCAGTCAAATTGACTGACTAATCAGAAACCGTTCTACTCATTTATTCCTATCCATTTATAATTAACAGTTAATATATCCCATGCGTTTGTTACATTAAACAAGTTTTGCTCTTATGTAAATACACATTTATTTCCTGGAAAACATGTACATACTTTAAAAGGTAACTGCAATTTTAAATGGTTTTGTGTGGTAATTGCTTTATAAAAAAATGAGACCATGGTTTAAGTTTTGATTGAACATCACTGGGCACATTGTGGCAATTAAGACCCCACTATGGTAGGTGACCTTTATTTTTCAGCATGAGATTAATCCGATTCATCCATCCATTTTCCAACCCACTTTTCCTATCAGGGTCATGGGGGGTCCGGAGCCTATCCCAAAAGCTACGGGCACAACCCAGGATAGGGGCCAGCCCATCGCAGGGCACACTCACACACCATTCACACCTATGGGCAATTTAGGAACTCCAATTAACCTCAGCATGTTTTTGGACCGTGGGAGGAAACCCCACAACGGCACGGGGAGAACATGCAAACTCCACACACATGGAACTGGGCAGGATTTGAACCCCGGTCCCAGAGGTGTGAGTCGACAGTTCTAACCACCACACCACCATGCTGCCCTAATTAGGCTCATTTGTGTTGTTTATAGTTAAAGAGTTATGGATGACTTATCAATGCATATCCCAAAGATTAATTTAAGTGTTTTATGCACCTCAAATTTTGATATAAAGCGACTGATTTAGTATGTCAACGCTAATTAGCAAATGGAGCTTATAACTGAAAAGTTTTTTATTCAGTTTATTTTTACGTTCATTGATAATAAAGTACTTCAAATATTGAGTATGAATCGTAATGCTTTCTTGAGACCATGGTTTAAGTTGTGATGGCGCACCACTGGTGCATCACTTGGCATTTTGTGGCAATTAAGGCCCCACTTTGGTAGGCGACCTTTATTTTTAAGCATGAATTGTGGCAATCCTAATCCCCACAAACATCAAGAAATGTTAGCACAAAGCTGTTAAGGATAACGAGACGTTATCAATCAATGTAAAATAAATCAGTGGATCTGTTTATGCCTGACATCCTGATGCAGCCCCCTTCCATGATAATACAACATGACAGAGATAACCGTTTACAAGGAAGCGAGTGACCTAAAAAAAATACATCTAAAGGCTTTTAAGTGGTACTTATAGGTCATCTAGTGTACAACAGTTGTATTCATGATGACAAAAATGATGTAAAAATTACAGCACTAATTGCGTTAATATAATACTTCAAATATTAAGTATGATTCGTAATACTTTCTTGAGACTGTGGTTTAAGTTTTGATTGACCACCACTGGTGCATCACTTGGCACTTTGTGGTTGTGGCAAGGCCCCACTATGGTAGGTGTCCTTTATTTTTCAGCATGAAATGTGGGAACCCTATATACAGTGCTGAATAATAATACACAATGTACTTTATTATTACTGTATTTAAATGCTGGTAATGTCTCACAGTCTGTAATTTATCAATTAAATGCGACTATACATAACATATGACAATACGGCGTCCATGGATGGTTTTCCATTACCTGCGCATCACCCGCAAATCCTGGGGGACTGCTGTGTGTGCGTATGTGTACAGTATGTTACATGTAAAATCAAATTAAAAAATTAAGTGTAACAATTGTTCACTCAGTGTGATTTACAACATAATCTTCATCTTCTTGCAGCGGATAAACTGGGCTTTCTGGACTTAACTAATAATTGTATGTTATTAAAGATATGACAATTCAGTTTCTTGAGGGAGCCATTTTGTCACATCATAATATACTGTATTTCCTCTTTCTCCTAATGAAGACTGAAAAGGCAGGGTAAGCGTGAGTCTGTCTTAAACCTTTCATGTGGACATTTCCTTCAGTTTAAGTGCATAGGGTGCCGAGGGTATAGTTCGGATCGGATCTGTATGTGACTGCAGGTGCCCGGTGAGACTACAGACAACCCTTTTTCATTGAAACATTCCCGATCACGGTTGCAATGTATTGTGGGGTCGGCATAAGAAATTGAATGGGAATTTTTTGGTAGCATTTGGGAGTTTTGTGAAATCCGCATACGACACACAAAGACCAGCTGATAACAAACAAACGTAGTTTTAGTAAACTTTTTGAGCAGTCTGTCACATGATATCTTTGCATCTTGCGTTACTTTTCATTTCACTTAGCTGGCATTCTTGCATGGCTGGCCAATGGGACCTAAATGGAATGGAAACCATGAAGAGACATACACCTATCGCGTGGCAGAGGTGGGCACCGATGGTCCTGGGCCCACCTGTTCAGAGTTATCAGCAACAGATACAGCACCACAAAACTATTGTGTCTGATAGGTATGTGTGTGCATGGTGACATCAATTGAAGGAAAATTGCTATTGAGAGGCAAAGATCTTTCTTCCTCTTTGCTCATTAATTTTGGTCTTAGTAAGGCCACAGGTAATTTAAATACTGATAAATAATATGTAGTTGAGTTTGTAGTGTAATTTATTGCCAAGGGAATTGTCCTAATTTTCTGCCAGCCCACGGACACTTTGATTGCAGGCTCTGCTGATCCTGTATGTGTGTGTGTATATATATATATATATACACACCTGTCACGAATACGGCGGGAGGAACGACCCATCGTGCAGGCTGTGAGGTGCCAACCCTTTCACGGGCGTTTATTGGTGAAATCGGGGAATCACAGGAGCCGGACACAACCGGTAACATCTGACAACAACCGACAGGGCTACAGGACTCAGACCAACTAATAAAGGGCAGGACATCAGGGAGCAAACACAAGGCAGGTGTGCTGGGCTAACAAGGGGAGAGACATGAAAGGAAAAACCAACGAGGATCAGGTGAGGCTGATTAAGCCCCGCCTGAGGGAATCGCTGGGAAACAGACATGCAGGGCGGGGCTGATCGTGACATAGCCCCCCCCCCCCCAAGGGCAGTGGCAAACCCCTGGGAGGGGACACAGGGCAGGATCAGGCACGCAGGACACGGGCGGACAGCATATGGGCAGACTCCGGAGACGGACGATCTGGGGAAGATAAAACCAAAAACAAGACCATACACATGACAACTAACCAGGAAAGGGACCCAGACAAATGGAAAACCTACACCAAAAGGAGGTAGGCCGAAGCCAGTGACACCTTAGACAAACCAGACTAGAGGAAGGGGAAGGGCAGACAGGGAAAGAGACCAGACACTGGCTAACAGGACAGGACAAGACAGGACAGGACCACAGGAACAATGGGAGGACAGGGACGCAGGAATGGCCAAGGCCAACGACAAACAGTCCAGACTACAGGAAACAGAATAGCAGGACGGGAGAAAGACAAGGGACACATCGGGACTGGCAATGGAACACGTACGGGGAAGACAAGGACAGGGAAACCACAATCAAGGTACATAGAGACAGGGAAGTCAACAGGACGGACAGAAACTGGGAACACTGAGGGGAGACAGAACAAAAGGGCAGGAACAGAGGAAGATGTGGAGGAGTTGAGGCGAAGGTGCGTGTTTGGGGTCCACGAACGTAGGAGTGGTGCCTCTGGAGCTGGCGTCTTCCGGGCCCAGGGGTTCCCCCTGGACCAGCAACGAAGGAACCTGGGCTGGAGGTCCCCTCGAGGACCGTCCCCCTGGGCCCACTGGACCACCTGACACCCAGGATGGGGGACCGTGCAGCAGCCACAGGACCCCCAGGATTTGCAGGTGTCGCGGGGACTGCCGAAATAGAGGGCACCGCGGGGACGGCAGGAGCAGAGGGCACCGTGGGGACGGCAGGAGCAGAGGGCGCCAACGTGACTGCAAAATCTGGAGGGCGAGAACAGGATGCAGGCCTCATCCTGGAACCGGGTCCGGTCCTCCTGGCATGCCCCCGCCTTCCTCGGCAGGAGACAGAGACCCTGGGTCTCCTCTCCCTGCCTCTTTGCTGGGGCTGAGAACCACCCAGGGGCCGGAGGCATGGACATCCTTCGTCTGGGCCGGGTTGCCCAAACCATCCCACCGGGTCCCAGGCGAGATCCTCTTGGGGCTCCTCGTTCAGGTCCTCCTCCTCCAGGGAAGGGACCTGGAAAGGATCTGGTCGGGAGCCAGAGTTCGCGCGGGGCCAAGAGGTGGGAACCGGAGAGGAGAAGGGTGACGAGGCGGGCTGAGGCGAGGAGCTGGACGAAGCGAGGGATCCAGGCGAGGAGCCGGGCGATGCGAGGGGTCCAGGTGAGGAACCGGGCGCCGCGAGGGGCCCTGGAGAGGAGCCGGGCGATGAGGATGGGACGACGAAGAGCACGCTGGGTGCGGACGAGAGGTCAGGAAGGGCGCCGGGTGCGGACCAGAGGTCAGGAAGGGCGCCGGGCACGGACTAGAGGTCAGGAAGGGTGCCGGGCGCGGACGAGAGGTCAGGAAGGGCGCCGGGGGCGGACTGGACGCCGGAGAGTGCGCTGGCCGCATCGGGTGATGCCTCGGGGAGCGTGCTGGCCGCGTCGGGTGACGCCTCGGGGAGCGCGCTGGCCGCGTCGGGTGACACCTTGGGGAGCGCGCTCGCCGCGTTGGGTGACGCCTCGGGGAGCGCGCTCGCCGCGTCGGGTCAAGTGGAGTCTGACCGTATCAGGTACCCCGGGGGCGGCTGTCCGGGTGTCCGCAAAAACAGGATCAGGAGGCGCTGAAACAGGATCAGGAGGCGCTGAAACAGGATCTGAGGCCGGCAGCACAGGAGCAGGAGGCGCGGGGACTGGATCAGGAGGCGCGGGGACTGGATCAGGAGGCGCCGGGACTGGATCAGGAGGCGCCGGAACTGGACCAGGAGGTGCTGGGACTGGACCAGGAGGTGCCAGACCAGGACCAGGAGGTACAGGATCTGGATCAGGAGGCGCCGGGACTGGATCAAAAGGCGCCGGGACTGAATCAGGAGGCGCCGGGACTGGATCCGGAGGCGCTGGGACTGGATCAGGAGGCACCGGAACAGGACCAGGAGGCGTCATCTCCCTGGTTAGACGGGGGCGCTGCGGCGTCATCTCCCTGGTTAGACGGGGGCACTGCGGCGTCATCTCCCTGACTAGACGGGGGCACTGCGGCGTCATCTCCCTGATCAGACGGGGGCGCTGCGGCGTCCTCACCCTGAACAGTCGGGGGCGCGGCGGCGTTCTCACCCGGAACAGTCAGGGGTGTGGCGGCTTCCTCACCTGGACTGGACGGGGGCGCGGCAGCGTTTCGAGGGAGACTCTTCCGCCTGCGCAGCAGGTCTCACATCATCCCCCGGACTTTTTCCTGCTCCGAGGGAGACGAGGTCGGGGTGATGGTGGCAAACGCCTGCTGCAGGGAGTCCAGTACTGGGAGGCTTCGGGATCCTCGCGCAGCTTCGGGTCCATCGCCAACCTCCACCACAGCTCCTGCAGGGTAAAGAAGTCCCTTGCCCAGGTTAGTGGTGAGGCATTTCCCTCAGGCACTCGGACCGCCGCCAGACCTTCCGGGAACGGAGGTGCTGTAGGGCGGTGCGGGGAAGCGAGAGCGGTCCAGAGAGCAGGCCGCTCGGCGTTGACACTGGAGAGGGTCCCACAGGCACGCAGTGGAGCATACGGAGATCACCGGAGGGGAGTCGGAGCACAGCGAAGGAGAAGCCCCAGCTCGGGTCGTCGGTTGCTCCCGCTGTGGACTGTCCTCCGCTCTCCGGACTTCCTCCTCTAGTTGTGCGAGGTGGCGCTCCAGCCACCTTGTTTGTTCCACAGGGGCTCCTGGGGTGATCGCCAGTAGACTGTCCCCCAGCAGATCGATCACAGGGATAAGCGGGTGCTCCTCCCTGAGGGTGAGGTTCTGGAGCAGAGCCTCAAATCTCACCCAAAGGGAAGATGAAGCGGGGAATACCGGAATACAGCCACTGGGTAGCTGGGTCCCTTATCTTGAAATACGCATAACTTGACTGAGAATGTGCTGGAAATAATAGAAAAAAATTGATATTGTTTTGCCATTTTACTAATCAAAGAAAGAGAAGGACCTAGTATGGTGCCTTGGAACAGCGTCAGCAAACTCTCGTGAAAGCGGGAAAGCCAGGTCACGGCAGTGAAGTTTGGTAGGTCAGGGTGAAGAGTGTAAAAGAGCAGTTAGTATTGTTACCTGTAATAAGCACCATGTTAGTGTCACCTCTGGCTAGTAAAATAGCTACCATTATAGGCAAAACATTCATAACAGGAATCATTCCAGAGGATGATACAGACAGTGCAGCTCCATCACCCATGGATGAAGCCAGGTTATCAGAAATAGGTAAGTATCAACATAACTAGATCATTCTATGTCTGATATTTGTTTATTTAGTCAGTGCGCTTCCTAAGTGCTGTTTAGTTTGCTTCAGAAAGGCAATTCTGTGTATGCATGGTTCGGAGTATTTATAAATATCCATTCATTTCTACACACAGAAAGAAATAAATACTATTCTATGAGTACAAATGTATGTACCCATGCTTTATGCACCAAACTGTTCGTACACACGGTGGATAAATGAGACATCTGGTTTGTATGTTTGTGTGTCTTTCTGGTTAAAACCCAAAGCAGTATGACAGATTATGTCCATTTATTCCATAAAAAAATGGTACTACAAACCTAAATACCAAAAGAAATGTTAAAACGCCTGTTTGCCCCGTGGACAGCTAAAGGTACGTGCCATTTAATGTTTTTCTATATAGATGGAGACTGAGGTCAAATCCAGGGTCATATAAGGACTGTACACAAGCTAAACTGCAACAGTGTAACCCTGACCTTAGATCAGCAGGCACAAGGCACTCAAATCAATCAAGCTCCCCATGGACTGTCTGCGTCGTTCTCACTGCTGTCTGGCTTGGGTATCAGTGTTGTGGTGGTGGTGGTGGGGGGGGGGCTGCTTTAGAATGACCCTCAAGACCCTTTGTGGGATGACGACATCCACAAACATCCCTTTGTGCAGACGTATGCAGGGGATCAGACAGTGAGGCAGATGAAACAGCTGCTTTCAAGCTCAGTGATGTCCAGTGCTCAGATGCAACTACGTGCAACCGCAGCTGAACCCAGCAGATATGGGAGCCTGCGCGGACACTTGTAATAACGCCAGTCAGCTTCCTCTGGATTACTGAATCCTCACAGTACTGGGAGCCTGCGCAGCCACTTGTAATAACGTTAGTCAGCTTCCTCTAGATTACTGAATCCTCACACTACTTAGAGCCTGCGCAGCTGCCTGCAATTAAGCAAGTCAGCTTCCTCCAGATTAATGAATCTCCTCAGTACTGGTGAGTCTTTGGGTTTTTGGTGACAAGATCCTGCACTTTTCTTTAGCATTTGAGATGTCAGAGGTCCATGCTGATGTCAGAGGTCCAAATGTGTCTGGGAAATTAGGACATCCATAGAAACAAGACACAAAAATTACAAACGAAAAAACAACTGCTACCGGCACACAGGAGGAAAACACACACAAGGCCCTTGTTGACAAACTTATCTATCATTTAACTCTGAAGTGGATGTTTTTCTGCTGAGGGTGAGCAGGACACAGAAAGGTGCTGGGCTCTGTACTGTACTGGACCTTGGTCAGGATCGGTCCCTGCCTTGTCCCTGCCTCTCCCTGTTTGGCTAGCAGGTGTCGCTGGCCATCCCATACTTTTCCTTGTGTTTCATTTAGGTTAGGATAGTCCTCAGTTCTTAGTGTGTTCCCCGGCTCCCCAGGCCACTGTGTGGCTGAATGGGCTTGGTGTATGGCTGAGAACGTGCATTTCTGTCTGTTATTGATTTGAGGCCAGTCTCAACTATGTTAGATGCTTTAGATATTAAGACGTTAATTATTTTCTTGTATTCATGTATTTCTTTATTGGTTGTTTTGTCCCTTTGTCCTTGGTTATCTTTACTTCTATCTAATCCTCATATTTAATGTCTTTTGAGCTCAGTTTATACTGTAATAAAGTTCACTTTATGGGATCATCGTCCATTATGGCACATTATAACAGTCCCCTACAGCACTGCTATCTGCAAACTTTGGAATCCTACTTGACTATTCTGTATATAAGTTTGTAATTTGAAGTCATGGCGCGGGGGGGGGGGGGGGGGGGGGGGGGGGGGGG
>JAODKL010000537.1:0-10066 GCA_026780765.1 Petrocephalus schoutedeni
GCTTCGTGCCCTGGATGTGCATCCCACAAATCTCCATCAACTGCAAGATGCTATCCTATCAATATGGGCCAACATTTATAAAGAATGCTTTCAGCACCTTGTTGAATCAATGCCACGTAGAATTAAGGCAGTCCTGAAGGCGAAAGGGGGTCAAACACCATATTAGTATGGTGTTCCTAATAATCCTTTAGGTGAGTGTATGGTTACAATTATTGACTTGAAGTAGTCCACAAAAAAATTACAGCGCTCAGCAGAGGGATTAAGGTGTTTTAATCGGGGGCTGACAGTCTGTTAACTGTAGTAAAAAGAGATCTAGGGCGACAAGTACCAGAATTAATAAGGGCGGAATAGTACTTTGACCGCGCAGAAGATAAGGCACTTTTGTAATCCGTCAGGTGTTCAGTGTAGGCCAGAGCATGAACAATCAGACCAGTCTTCTTCCATAGCCTTTCCAAGCGACGACCAGCTTGTTTCATGGTACGCAGCTCTAATGTGAACCATGGGGAGGTCCGGGTAGCAGGGAAAGACAAGCATCTAATAGGTGCAAGATGGTCTAATACTTGTGACATTGCGGAATTATACAGAGACAGAAACTGCATTGGGCAAGACAACTGAAATACATCATGAAGACAGGAAGCATCGACAGACTTAGAGAAGGATAGTTGATCAACATTCTTAATGTTACGGTAGGTTATTTTAGATTTCTGATTTTTGTGCAGGCAGTGGATAACAAACAATTCAACCAGCTTGTGATCTGAGATACCAATGACAGAACCAGATGTATAAACATTCTGTAAACTAGTGGAGCAAATAAGATCCAGGGTATGGCCCTTAGCATGAGTTGGGAAATAAATGTTGCACAAAACTGAAACAATACAGTACTGAACGCAGCTCGCTAGCCGAGCTGCGTTCAGTACTGTATTGTTTTAGTTTACAGTTTCAGTTAACAGTCCGTATCCACATGAATATTAAAGGGACCAAGCAAAATAACAGTGGTAGACATACCACAAACAAGAGTAAGTATCTCATTAGGATCAGAGAAAAAATTAGGGTGAGGCTTAGGTGGTCTGTAGATTAATATAATGCGCAATGAAGCTTTGCCAGCAATTTTAAAAACCAAATATTCAAATGATGTAATCTCATGAAAATCAACAGTAATTGTTATAACACAGTCCCAATGAATCACCGCTAGGCCACCACCCCCGCCCGTCAAACGGGGCTTAGTCAAAAAACTATAACCAGTGGGTATAAGCAGATTTAGTTGCAGGTAATAAACAGGATTTTTCTACAAGCAGCAGTATTTCCAGATTTTTAGAAATAGACAGGTCGTTCAGGAAAGTAGTTTTATCCGTTAGCGACCTACAGTTCAGGAGTGCACAGCGGAGAGTTAAGTCAGTATGTAGTCCTTGGATACTCCAGTCCGTTTCCCGCGGCAGGTGCCTCAGCCATTTCATTTGCCTACACCAGCTTCCTGAAGACAATCTTTTTGAGACGACAGGTCTTACAGACCAAACTGTTGGAATAGTGTCAGCAGGTATAGAGGTAATATTAAAACGACGTCGGGAGGAGCGGTGAATGTACCGCGGATGGCGAGCAATGCCAAGTTCCATGCATAAGCCGTATGTCTCCACATTCAGTCTGCAGTGCGTGCGATAAGCACATATTTGTGCCGAGGAGTAGGCAATCATGCACAGGGAAAGCGACAGCAGCCGCCGCCACCACCACGTTAGCCGGAACCCATAAACTATATTCCACCGAGCGATAAACATAGTCAGTTAAGAAAGTGGAGACTTACACACCAACTATGCCGGCACAGGGAGAGTATAGGTCGAGAGGGCTCGTGGAATAGGCAGTGAGCAGAGTAAACTTCGAAAAACTCCAGCATGAATCCAGTGAGAATCGTACTCTCAACCGGAACCGGAAGAAGGTAGCTCAAGAACTAAACCTCCAAGCAGGAAAATTCCTTCATATTAACAGGGTACATTGAACTTTGCTTTTATGGACTTTTCTTACAGTGTGGCTTACAGGTAATGTTAACGATGGGTATTAAAACCATCATTTGTGTGTAGGGTGACCAGATAATCCATGTCATCCTGGACACTTTGAGCAAAGACAGGATTTGTAAACTACCATTTCAATTAAAAGGACCTGGATTTAACTTAAGCACTGCGTTCTTGATGTGTGCTGATTGGTCAGTCTCCTATAAGAAGAAATTAACTATTAGCCAAACAAAGGAGTCTTTCGTGTTTAAAGTAGTTTATAAAACCTGAAGCAGCTCAAAGTGTCCGGCATGATATGGATTATCTGGTCACCCTACTTATATTTAACTTTACACTTATGCAGTGCTGATAGTGAAAAAAATTCCTGAGCCTGAACTTTTTTCCATGCCCGGGAGGTGAGCAGAGGTGGGGGTGCTATGTATGTAATGCACTTTTAACACACAACTTGTTGGCTCCTGGGCCCAGATATATAAACAGCCTGTGTATAACCCTTATCATCATTAGGGCTGCAACAACGAATCGATAAAAATCGATTATTGAAAGTGTTGGCAATGATTTTAATTGTCGATTCGTTGTGTTGTGCTATTAGTGCGCAACTCGCTGTGTCACAGAGAAGTTAACTCCACCTGCAGACGGAGCTGAATGGAGCACGGACCAAAGGCGTGATGGAGGAAGAGCGGAGGTGGTATTTTCCAAATAAAATTTAACAAAAGAAACATGACAGGCAGAGGAAACTGTTCGACTAAAGTCGTCAAAAGTGTGGGAGCACTTGACATTACAAAAATGTGAAAAATGATGTGTGAGTGTGTGTTTTACTCTTATTTTAGTTTTATGTTGTTTTTGTTTAGTACTTAGTTTAAGCTGTGTTTAAATGAGCTGCATAAATAAAAACTTTACTTTGACATAAGGTCAGAGTGAAGACAGTGCAATGTGATGGATTAGCCGATCAGGAGCGGCGTGCGCGGTCAGGCTCGCACAGATGCGCACAAGATCGCACATACATGCTCACCCGCGCTCATGAACGCACATAAACATGCACACGATCGTAAATACACGTGCAACCATGCACACGATCACACATACACACAATCGCACACACACACACCCCGTCTGCCGACGCGAAACCTATTCCCCAACCCATTCTGTTTGCCCTGTTCTTATTTCAACAGCGAAATGCCATGTTAGGCAGCCAAGGGTGCACACTTGCCTGCCAAGGCAGTCCCATCTTTCACCATGTGAGTGAGTTAGGATGAATTAGGATTGCATTTAGACAGGGATGAAAGTAACTGCGTCTGTGACTATGTGAGTGCCATGCAAGATCACTTTTGTGAATTACTGTAAATATAGGAAACAAGTGTTAATGTTGAAACAAGTTCTGTTACCGTTTTTTGTTTTTATTTGCATCATACCAGGGGTATGCTCCCCTGTGAGAATTCCTAAAAATATAGATTCTGGTGAATTATTTTGTGAGAAAGGCAGTAGTGGCAGAATACACTTTTAAATGTAGCGGTACAAATGTTAAAAGCTTAAACCGCATGTGCTGTACAGCTTTTGACAATTCTGTAGAAATATTTTTTGAAGAAATCGCCCAGTACACTAATACTTACTTTAATAAAACATAATAAAAAAAAAAATTATATTAAATATTTATTTTATTTATTATACAATACTATTATGAAATAGATAAACTATAACGGAATAAAAAGTAATTAAAAAACTCCCCGTTTGACACTAGGCTTGTGTACTGTGACAGCCGTAGCAATCTTTAGCCAATCATTGCTTTTTGCTCAGGATACGACACGTTTGGCTGCTGCTCGTGCTGGATCTGAAGGCTAGACCGTCCAATTTCATAGCCACTCCCTTCCCCTGAATTTGAACACAGCCCTAGTGTCACTGGGTTCACTGGGTGAACATGATTTTTATTTATTTTTTTCGCAGCCATATCGGTACGCCAGAGATCCAGCGTGGTGCCTGAATGCTATCAGCCCTGCTTATGTTCTAAGTCAATGTTCAATGAATGTTGTGTATCCTATATTATTAGTGATTTTTTACCATGCAAATAGAGGTGAAAACGTCCAATTATCAGCAAAAAAATAAAATAAAATATATATATTTCGCCAGCATATCGGCCATCAGCTGACCCTGACTTCTAAATGTCGGCATTGGCATCAGCTATAGAAAAACCCATATTGGTCAACCTCTAGTCCAAACCAGTATAATCTCAACTATCTAGTTTTGTCTCCAAACCATTCGACTTGTTGACTCTCTAATATACTAATTTCTAATCTTGCCCATCCATGTCACACCCAATACAAATCTTAACATCTTTAGCTCTGCCTCCTCCAGCTCTCCTGTTTTTTCATTAGAGCCACTACCTCCAACCCCTATAACAGCTGGTCTGACTACCGTCTTGTAGACTTTCCCTTTCACCTTTGCTGATATCCTTCTGTCACAAATGACTCCTGACACACACTTCTCCACCCACTCCACCATGCCTGTACTCTCTTTTTCACCTCTCTTCCACACTCCCTGTTACTCTGTACTGCTGATCCCAAATATTTAAATGCGTCCACCTTCACCAGCTCAACCTTTGGTCTTTTATCATATCTTTTATCTAACAAAAACCAGAATTGGAATGGAAAATATAAATATTAACCATACAACCCAAAAAAAAAAAAAGAAAAAGGATAAGATGGACTCTCACGCTCTGTCACCAAAAACTGAATTATATTAGAAGTGAGTGGAACATGGGTGCTATAGTAATTACCAGTGTGAAGGGCAGATTTGACAATGACAAATACGAAGTTACAACGCCACACAAACAGCTCATGTTGTCACTGCCCAATCCATACTACCTACCCAATTTTACGTAGTTCTGCACTGTCCAATTCGTTCATCCTGCCATTTTATGGCAAACCACGTTGCCTACATTTATAACAAACTAAGCCAGATAACTTATTGAAATTAAGGCAGTCTGGGGTAAATATTAATGAACGAAGAGAAAATCAATTTAAACTAGGGTACCGTAAATCTGACCGTAAAAAGTAATGAATGAATCCATTTTCTCTGCCGGTCATTTCAAGTGTTCACTCCGGTCATCTATTTCCAGTTTCTGGATCGACACTATTACCTAAGGATCCCATATCTGAAATGTTAGTTTATATTTCTAGTTAAAATTTATTAAATAGTTAAAATTTCTGGTATGCTGTGACAAGGTATTTTTGGTATGCTTATGGCCATGGTACTTGAGTGGACTAAGGAGTTGCATACATACTCTCTCGGTCTCACTCCACTTTCGCATACTGGAAAGGTACCGGATCTGATCACGCCATACGTCTGAAGCATGACTGACCGAGAAATAAATGATTTCTGCTTGAATATGAATTTGGCTGCTCAGTTATTTTGATGACAGGCTACAGTTTAAACTAAAATTAAAATACAAGGCAGATTGCTTTCTTTTTGGAGTGAGGAGTAGGACTGTGCGATATTGCCTAAAATTTATATTGCAGTATAATTTGAACCATAGACGGTAGACTGTATATATTGCCATTTTTTGAATGGGTAACATGAATGGCGATTAGCCGATCAGTCACACATATTTCCGATTTCAAGCCGATCTTACGCATGTGCAATACATCATATGCACAGCCACTCGCACGGCCACACCCCAGTTGCATGCGCACTTACAGACGGGCTGAAATGTCTGTAATTTGGAAATTCTTCAATGTATGTGAAGCGTGTAAGGTCTAGGTACACCATCAGGGAACCAATACAAAGACCCCAGTGAACATGTGTAACAGAGTGAATGTGCGTCTGCTTTTATCCTATATAATTAAATTACTAAGATCTATCGAAAACTCAATTGATACCGGGCTGTAAGACGGATTGTTTTCCCCATTATATTTCTCCCTCCCGCTAGTGAAAGTCAGTTTTACGAATTCCAATAGTTTAATATTTGTATGTATTCTTTTAACAACCATACCACACTTCATCAGTGTGAATTTTAAAAATAGCGCTGCCTGGCATGTTGATGCTAGACATATGAACATTTAGGAGCACAGACAGTCCTACACTGTCGCAGTGCGCACACTTTCACATGAAATATATATTAGCCCTGAGCTCATTTGTGATACACAAAGCAAACAAGACGGCAGACGCTGGGCGCCTGGCTAAAATGTTGGAGGCATTCAGTCTTATGTAAATGCAATTTGGCAATATTGAGGTTAAGCCCACACCTTGTGCGATAAATTGATAATGTAATTATCATGACAGACCAATATATAGATACTCTATGACACACAATGACTTGGTGCTTTTACACATTTTCAACACTACTTCAAAGAAGGAAGCACCACTATGAACAAATTCATTTCCGGATACCATCACTTTGGTCTTCAGCAGATAAAACACCACAAACACCACCAGCTAAATGAAAAATCTGCCACAGAAATAAGATTTCCCCTTTCTTGCTTAAGACACATTATAATGCAACCCGTAAAATGAGCAGCAGTCACTAAATTATGCATTTTGCTATTCATGGCGTTGACCTGGTTAGGATCAAGAATTACTTTAATATGAACTTTCAAGAATGCAGAACAAGGAAGAAAGACCCACACAAAACAAAAAATATGTATACAAAGCTCCATTACAAGACTAATGAGAATGAATACAGTCTTACGTTTTAGCTCATATAAAATGTAAGTTCATTATAAGGAAATTACCAACAAGCCTTATTACTGAATGTGACTACAAATGCTAACTATTCTCTGCCCAATAGACCTGTATTGACAAGCAGTATACCAGTATCAGTGAAATGAACCCACTGATATCTAAACTATTGTTTGGCTCCTAACACTCATATACTTCAATTTGCCAGCAGCCATACCACCTGCAGTTCAGACTAGGTAATCGCATATTCAAAAAAGGGGATAGAAGTAATCCGTCAAACTATAGGCCAATCAGTCTAACCTGTATAACTGGAAAAGTAATGGAAGCCATAATCCAAGCAAAAATGGTAGATTACTTGGATTCTAATAACGTTCTGAGGGATAGCCAACATGGATTGAGGAGAGGTGGATAATGTTTAACCAATCTGCTGGAGTTCTTTGAAAAAGCTACAAGAGAAATTGATCACAAAAAGGCCTATGATGTGGTGTTCTTAGGTTTCCAGAAGGCCTTTGATGTTGTCCCCCAGAAACAGCTCCTGCTTAAGCTAAAAGCTGCAGGGATTTTAAGAACGGTAGCAACTTGGACTGAAAACTGGTTAACAGAAAGGAAGCAGCGGGTAGTTATTAGAGGAACTGCGTTCATAGTGGGGTACCCCAGGGTTCAATTTTAGGAGCACTATTGTTCCCAATTTACATAAAATGACAGACACCAATATATAAAGTAAACTGGTTAAATCTGCAGATGACACCAGGGTGGGTGGTGTAGCAGATACTGAACTAGCGGCTCAGCAGCTACAGCGGGATCTTGATTTAATTAGTGACTGGGCGGATATCTGGTAGATGAAATTTAACAGACAAATGTAAGGTGATCCATGCAGGAAGCAGAAATATAAAAGTACTGGTATTATATGGATCCTACTGAAATAAAGGTAGCTGATTATGAGAAAGACCTCGGGGTGTATGTTGATGCTTCCGTGTCCCACTCTCGTCAGTGTGGGGAAGCAATTAAAATGGCCAATAGGATGTTGGGTTACATCTCTAGGTGTATGGAGTTTAAGTCAAGGGAGGTAATGCTAAGATTATACAATTCCTTGGCAAGACCACACCTAGAATATTGCGTGGAGGTCTGGTCACCATATCTTAAAATGGACATTGCAGCCTTAGAAAAGGATCAATGCAGGGCTAAAAGAATGATTCCTGGTCTTAGAGGAATGTCCTATGAGGAATGGTTAGTTGGGCTAAATATGTTTAGCCTCGAGCAAAGGAGACTGAGGGGGGACATGATCCAGGTCTATAAGATTCTAACAGGTCTGGATGCTGTTAACCAAATAGTTACTTCAGCATTAGCTCAAATACAAGAACTCGTGGCCATAGGTGAACATTAGCGGGAGAACATTTTAAACTGGATTTGCGGAAGCACAGCGTGTTGTTAGTGAATGGAATAGTCTTCCTGTTAGTGTAGTGCAAGATAAAACCTTGGGTTCCCTTAAATCAGAGCTAGATAAGATTTTAACAACTCTGAGCTATTAGTTGAGTTCTCCCCAAACGAGCTTGACTGGCTGAATGGCCTCATCTCATTTGTATATTTCTTATGCTCTTATGTTCTTATCCATCTGAAGCTAGGGCACCCTGGGTATCTTTCAAAAACGTAGGGGTGGTACCCCGATGTCCTAACTAAAACTGAATAGTGTGGCCCTATCAAATCTGGCCTCCTAATCATCCACTATATGGGTTTGGTGAATCCTGCCCATTAGTAGCTTAGTTACTGTAGGTGAGCGTACTGGTGCAGAATGGCTGCTGTCGCTGGTAGGTGCTACACAGACAAGAAATGTTGTCAAACTTAAGAAATGTTGTATATCACATGTTTACATTGGATTTTCAAGGTGAAACACAGACAACCTTTAGCACATTTATAAAATAGTTATTTGGTATGAAAACAGATTAAATTTCTTTTAAACTAAAACAACTAGAAATCGAAGGCCTCATCATTTGGTTGCTCGGCAATGGCATAATAAATTCAATAAAATATTAAGCTAATAAGTAATGTTGGTTACTTATGACCAGAACACAGTACACAGTAGTCTTCAAGTGAATAAAATCCAACCAAAGTCATTCAGAAAAAGAACTGTTTCCTTTACAGCATTCATTCAAAAGTAGCATACAATAGCAACAGACCATTTCACAAGTGCAAGTATTTCAACCCTATCCAGTGCAAAATAAACAACTGGTAAGGCTTTGAATAATTGCAAAAAGCTCAGACCCAAACTAAGAGTTTTTGAACAGTTCCATGAATAATGGAAGGGGTTTCACATGATTTTTTTCCAAGAAAATCCATAATATGAACTGGGAGGTTTAGGTGAGTTAGTATTGAATGATCCCTATGGTTTATAAAAGGGATGGGGTTCACCGACAACAAATTGCAGTGAACAAAAATCTTACTGGAAATTAGGACTGCAACGATTCATAGAGTATCACAATTAATAGTTATAACCAAAGGTAGCTTAGCAGCTATCGAGGCTAATGTCCCCATTTCACTGATGATTTTTTCTATTGATGCAGGGTAGCGTTATATACATACTAAGTTGTTCTGGTTATCAATGGCTTCATAATTACAATTAGCTGTGCTGCTACCATGTTAATACAGCTGATTAAAATATCAGTTTACAGCTCTCCTCGGGTCACATGGGTCAATGTGAATTTACTACCAAATTCATGGCAAAATAAAATGACCACAAAATAATGCAAGCTATTTGCTAAAAAATACTGTGTTTCGGTGAAGTGTCTGTCTGTATCATTACTAGGGATGCAACGGTACTCAGTAAAATACCGGCCCGTTCGGTACACGCTGCACAGTCCGGTACGCCCTTGTGTACCGCGGTATTTCGGTTTTGTGCTTCGTTTTGAAAATGGCGCTTAAGGCTTATCAGGCTACTGTTAACCCTTTGGGGATGATGCCACGTATCTTTCTCGTCTATTTCCATTTATATCTCGCTGAAATCATGAAAAAAGGAATCATGAAATCATGAAAAAAAAACGCTGGCTAAATCCGTAATCTGTCTTTTTTTAAAAACGCCCATTGTCGGAAATATTAAAGTTTTTAAAATTAGGTTAAAATCGGCAAAAAAGTAAACCATATCAGCTTTCTTTGTTTTAGCTGCATCTGGGGCGTGTAGTACCGCCCAGACGCAAAGATTGCTATTTGAATTCTAAACCGCCGCATTTCCGCGGCTGTTATTCAAATCGCATTCGCATGGTAATCTAATGCACAACGCAGCAGTGAAACACGATCCAGGTAGATCCCCATCAGCGCCATAAGGGGGGGGGGGGTGGCCAGGTTTGAATGGCTCATGCTTACACATGAGAGCTCCTAAAGATTCAATGGAAGGAAACCAGAAATAG
>JAODKL010000538.1:0-10051 GCA_026780765.1 Petrocephalus schoutedeni
TATTGTGGTGCAAGGCCATTCAGAGCTTTGTAGGTTAATAGCAGTATTTTGTAGTCAATCCTAGACTTGACTGGTAGGCAGTGAAGGGAGCCTTAGGACCGACTAACAGTACCAGATTTAATGTTTCCTTACAGTGACATACCTACTATGTACCATGCATTTTATATTTGCCTGGCCCAAGTTGAATTAGACCCCCAAATTCCTTTTGAAAATATGCCTTATTCAAATGATTTGCTCAATGTGCCATGTTGCCAGCTGTTTTTCAGGCACAAAGCCATTCTGGGCCAGGCCAGATTCTGTGTTTTCTTACAGTCACATACCTACAGGGTATGATGCATGTTATATTTGCCTGGCCTGAGATGAATTAGTCCCCCAAATTACCATTGGAAATGTAGCTTCTTATTCAAATCAGTGTCCACTTGCTCACCGTGTCCTGCTGATATTTTACTGTTACAAAAGAAAAGTCACATCAAGCCTGTGTAATTTCACCCTTATCTTTTGTGATTTGTGAAAATCACATATGGAACATATACAGATGCCTCAGCTTAAATGTTTTGTTCATACATTGCTGTTGCATTATCTTGTATTTTAAAAATGTATTTATGATAAACTGCGCAGAATGTTCTGCTGCAAGCAGGCCCCTGCAAGGAAACTGAACAAGAAGACTTTAAGCTGGGCAGAAAATGCATGGTTTGTACAGTATGTTGTAAATGACAAAGTGCCAATTTCAGAGGACAAACTGGAAAATGTACGGTGAAATATCATCAAATAATAGCAATAGTATTATTAATAATAATATATGTGAAATCGAACATTGCATACAATTCTTTCTGAATTTAATGATTTTTTATTTAAAAGAACAGTTTAATTTCAGTTCGTGTTACCAAACAGATTTGATTTGGTAAAGTGGAATGCTGAAAACATTCAGGGAGTTTTAGCATAAACAGCACCGAAACAGCACCCCCTATTTAAGGATTCTGCGAATAAGGAGCTGGAGAATAAGTAGCCAACTCCAGCCTCGTTGAAAAGTGTGGGAGCACTTCACATTACAAAAAACAAAAATAGTGTGTTACTTGCAAGTTTTGCAAATGTGATATGGCATGGCACGGGAGCACGGGGATGATGCAGCACCTGCAACCAAAACATACCGGAGTTATCGATGAGGGAGCTCAGCAGCAAGGTAAGTTACTTTTGTTCCATTCTGAAATGAAGAAACGTTACGCTAATCTCTCCAGTAGCTCGTTTTGTGCTGGTGTTTGCTGGTTGTCCAGCTTGGCAAGCATGAAAAGTTTATTAAACCAACTTTAGCTTTAGCTGGTTAATGACAGTGCTAGAGCACAGGTGGTGGGTGTGTTTGTGCGTATGTGTGTTTTATTTCAATTTAATGTTGCTTTTGTATAGCACTTGGTCAGCTTAAGCTGTGTTTAAATGTGCTGCATAAATAAACTTTACTTTAACATAAAGTCAGAGTAAAGACACTGCACTGTGTGACACAGTAGCCCGTCGGGAGTGGCAAGCGCGCACACGGTTAGACACTGCGGTGAAGCTATCCGCGCTTCGCCGATACTCGGTCAAATCATCCGCGCTTAAATTGTGTGGTGCACGCATAGACGTAGCATTACGGTATCAGCTCGCGATTAGGAAAACGACTGACGAGAAAAGGGTAAATACTTACACGTAGGAAGTACAGGATGTTTCCCATAATGTATAAACAACTCATATAGGATCTGAAAGGCAAGGTCCAAGACAATTTGCAGACAAAACATAATAAACAACTTTTATTGTACCATTTTCAAGAAAAGGCAGTTTGAAATCCGTTATTCTGTGTTATGTCCGAAGATTGACAGGGCATTTCTCAGAATTTTCCCATAAGGTAGAAGAAATTCTTATACTTGCTGAAAGGCAAGGCCATAGGCTATTTTGAAACAGAATTTTGTCAACTTTTACTGTATCATTTTTAAGAAAAAGCACTTTAAAATCTATGCTATCATACACATCTCTTTATAGGAGTATATTTGACAAGTAATTTCTCAGAATTTTCCAATAAGGTATAAAGAAGTCAAAAGTGGAGGAGCTGAAGGAACTTGAGAGCCGCCTCTCTCGTATGGAGGACAAAGTCCGGGAAGCCGAGGGCAGGCTTCCTCAAACGGCGCCACCGACTCGGGTAGGGGAGTTCCCTCTGCTGCGCACTGTCTCATCACCAGAGGTTTTGGTGGGGTCCATCTCTCTTTCAGTGGTCTGCACCACTACGTGCCAGGGGGACCCCCTCCTGAGCCAGAACAGGGCGGTGTTTCCCACGGATTCCGCCCTTGCTTCCCCGCACCTCCCGGAAATGTCTCCGCTCCCACCTTGGTGCCCCCGACCGTTCCCGGAGATGACGCCGCCGCGCCCCCGTCGGATCCGGGAGATGACGCCGCCGTGCCCCCGTCCGTTCCGGGAGATGACGCCGCTGCGCCCCCGACGGATCCAGGAGATGACGCAGCCGCGCCCCCGTCTGGTCCAGGAGATGGCGCCGCGGCACCTCCTGCTCCGGTGCTGCCAGCTTCTGTGCTGCCGGCTCCGGCGCCTCCTGCTCCTGTTCTGGCGCCTCCTGTGCCGGCGCCTCCTGTTCCAGTGCCACCTGTTCCAGCACCTCCTGTTCCAGCGCCTCCTGCTCCTGTACCGCCTGCCCCTGAGGCGCCTGCCCCTGAGGCTCTCCGTCCGGTGCCTGAAGATGCCGCTCCGGCGCCAGTCCCAGCCGCTCTCGAGGGTCCTGCTTTGGGCCCCGTGGTACCTGTTTTTGTGGTGCCTGCTGGGCCCTGCCTGTCGCCAGACGCGCTCGGTGCGTTCCCAGAGGCGTTGCCTGACGCGCTTCCTGAAGTCTCATTCACACCCAGCGCGCTCCCAGAGACATCGTCCACGCCCCGCGCGCTCCCAGAGACATCGTCCACGCCCCGCGCGCTCCCAGAGACATCGTCCGCACCCAGCGTGCTCCCAGAGACGTCGTCTGCGCCCAGCGCGCTCTCCGAGGTCCAGCCTGTGCACCTGGTCGGTGCAGAGGAGGACGCCACAGTGCTCCGGACAGGTTCGGGTGAGGGCACCGCCGCTTCTGGTGCACACCTGGACCTGGGGAGGTTGCTCGGCTCCTCCTCCGGGTTCTTCTTTGTGGTCCGGCTCCTCCCCCGGATCCTCCACGTCGCCCGGCTGCTCTCCCGGACGAGCCGCCTCACCCGGCTCCTGCTCGGGGCCCGCCGCGTTGCCTGGCTCCTGAAGATGCTGCTTCGGCGCCAGTCCCAGCCGCCCCCAAGGGTCCTGCTTTGGGCCCCGTGGTACCTGTTTTTGTGGTGCCCGCTGGGCCCTGCCTGTTCGCCGACTCGCCCGGTGCACTCCCAGAGGCATTGCCCGACAGCCCGGTGCACTCCCAGAGGCATCGCCCGGCACGCTTCCAGAAGTCTCGTCTGCGCCCGGCGTGATTCCTGAAGTCTCGTCTGCGCCCGGTGTGATTCCTGAAGTCTCATCCGCGCCCCGCGCGCTCCCAGAGATGTCGTTCACGCCCCGCGCGCTCCCAGAGACGTCGTCCGCACCCTGCACGCTAGCAGAGACGTCGTCCGCACCCTGCACGCTAGCAGAGACGTCGTCCGCACCCCGCGCGCTCCCAGAGATGTCGTCCATGCCCAGCGCGCTCCCAGAGACGTCGTCCGCGCCCAGCGCGCTCTCCGAGGTCCAGCCCGCGCACCTGGCCGGTGCAGAAGAGGACGCCACAGCACTCCGGACGGGTTCGGGTGAGGGCACCGCCGCGCCTGGTGCACACCTGGGGAGGTTGCTCGGCTCCTCCTCCGAGTTCTTCTTGTGGTCCGGCTCCTCCCCCGGATCCTCCAAATCGCCCGGCTGCTCTCCGTGATGCGCCGCGTCACCCGGCTCCTGCTGGTGGCCCGCCGCGTCACCCGGCTCCTGCTCGGGGCCCACCGCATCGCCCGGCTCCTGCTCAGGGCCTCCCTTCACGCCCGGCTCCTGGTCGCCAAGCTCTTCACCGCATTCTTCGGCTGAGCCTGCCTCCTCACCCGGCACATCGCTGGTTCTCACCTTGTGGCCCGGCGTGGACTCTGGTCCCCGACCGGGTCCTCTGCAGGTCCCCTCCCTGGAGGAGGGGGACCCTAACGAGGATCCCCAGGAGGACCTCGCCTGGGACCTGGTGGGGTTATCCCTGGGTTCGGGGGCATGGCTTGGGCACCCCGGCCTAGACGGGGAACACCCATGCTTCCAGCCCCTTAGTGGTTCCCAGCTTCTGCAGAGATGCAGGAGGAGGAGAGCCACGGCCTTTGCCGAGGAAGATGGGGGCATGCCCGGACGAACGGTCCCCGTGCCAGGTCGAGGCCTGCACCCTGTTCTCGCCCTCCAGGTCTTGCCGTCCCAGCGGTGCCCCCTGTTCCTGATGTTCCTGCGGCGTCCACCGTCCCTGCCATTCCAGAGGTACCAGCTGATTTGGTTGTCCCTGAGGCTCCCGCAGGTCCTGCTGTCCTCGCCACGACGGCTGATTCAGCCTTCCCTGCGGCACCCGCTGTTCCTGCAGCCCACGCGGCGCCCGCCATTCCTGCAGTCCCCGCAGCCTCTGCTGATCCTGGGGGTCCTGGGATCACTGCACAGTCTTCGGCCCCAGGTGCCACGGGGCCCAGTAGGCCCCGAGTGACTGGCTCCGTGGGAGCTCCAGAGCCCGGAAGGAGCCGGCTGCCTGGGGGGCGATCGGACGCTTCAGGGCCCTTCCTTGGCCCCAGAACACCGCTCCTGCCCCCTTGTCCTGTCACACCCCAGGTTTCCCCTGTGTCCGTCCTGTTGACTTCCCAGTCTCTGTGTACCCTGGCCTTGTCTTCCCTGTACGTGCTCCATTGTCTGTCCCGATGTGTCCTTTGTCTTTCTCCTGTCCTACCCTTCTGTTTCCCGTAGTCTGGGTTGTTCGTCGTTGGCCTCCTGTTGTTCCTGTGGTCCTGTCCTGTCCTGTTAGCCGGTTTCTGGTTTTGTTTAGTTCGTTCCGTTGTGTTCATTCTTGTTTTGTCTTTCCCAGGTCATCCGCTCCCCGGGTCTGCTCGTCCGCTGTCTGCCCATGTCCTGCGTGCCTGATCTTTCCCTGTGTCCTGGCCCCATTTGCCCGTCCTGTCCTCCGGTCCCCTGGGTCCCCTCCCGAGGGGTTTGCCACACCCGAAGTATGCGCCCATGTCACGCTCAGCCCCACCCAGCATGTCTTCTCTCAGGCGGGGCCTGATTAGCCTCACCTGGGTCTCGTTGAGACTTGCCTAATGTTTCAACCCCCTTGTTAGACCCAGCACACCTGCCTTGTGTTTGACCCTTGATGTTTTACCCTTTATTAGGTAGTCCAAGTCCAGTCACCTCTGTCGGTTGTTGTCAGTGCTGTGTAGATGTTGCCTGTCGCTCCTGATTCCCGTTTTCCCCGTCTTACCAACAATAAATATCCCTTTGAGGGCCTTGCTCACCTCAGTCCACGTTATGGGTTGTACCTCCTGCCGGCAACGCAACACTAGGCTATTAGAAGACAAAATTTGGTCAACTTCTACTATACCATTTTTAAGAAAAAGCACTTGAAAATTCATGCTATCATGCGCATTTGTTTATATGAGCCATGTTTGACAGGTAATTTCTCAGAATTTTCCAAAAAGATATAAATGAGTCTTATAGCACCTGAAAGGCAGGGTCCTAGGCTATTTATTGACAAAATTTGATCAAGTTTTACTATACCATTTTTGAGAAAAGGCACTTTGAAATCCATGCTGTCATACGCATTTGTTTATATCACCCATATGTTTGACAGGTCATTTCTCAGAATTTTCCAATAAGGTATAGACATTTCTTATACTCAACTTTTAACTTTTGGTCAACCATTTCTGAGAAAAGGCACTTTGAAGTCCATGCTGTCATACACATGTGTATATGATGTGTGTGTGTATAATCTTTAAATATACCAGATAGAAACGTTGTTTCTATAAACGATGTTTATTTTTTTGAACTAAACAAATTTAAAGGAGAAAAATTTTAAGTTTATGTACAGTGTTATATTAAAATGATATAATCGGCCTGGATGAACACAAATTCTAAGCATACTCTCACCACATGAAGAGCTGAGTTTCAGAGCATTGCAAGTGTGTTGTCTCCTCTGGATTTGAGGTTTTACCAATTCCTTGCCAACTCCTTGGGCGCTTTCCTTTGTTCCAGTATGGATTCAGTGTCAAGCAGAGATGTACAGGATGTTGAACAATATTACAAGTAGCCAGCATAGGGTTCTTTTTTTGCAGCTGTGACCATTCACCAAGTTATCCAAGTAGGGGCATTGGAGGGGCTTGGATACCGCACTTTGCACTTTATATATGCATTTATATTATGCATTTTATATATATATTGTCATGACCGACCCAACAGCCACGCTTTCATAGACGTGGCTCATCAGTTGCCTTTAATCAGACGGCACTTGAAATACCCCTCGCGACTTCGCGGCAATCGCAAAGTATTGTTGCCATCCCATGCACATTACCGAGCATTTAACTTGTGTCTGTTGTCTTCTCTGGCCGTTCCTGCTTTCCTGCCTTCCTGACCCGCCCTGCCTGCCCGATCATCCTGCCTCGTCCTCCTGTGCTTCCCATCTCCCTGTCTAGTGTGTCATCGTAGGACTGACTTCCCCTGGACTCCGACCTCCTCGCTACGTCCCCGACTACGGCTCTGCTTTTCCCCAAGGGTTCTCGTTGTTCTGATTAAATAAAGAGCAGATTCTCCTGCAGATCGGGTCCTGCCTTTTGTTTCGCCCTGAAATGTGACATATATATTGATGAGAATTGAGAATTAATGATATTTTTCACCTGTACTTTATTATTAATTTAGAGACGGGTGAGGTAAATGTTATATGAAATGTCTACACTATATATGTCATATTATATGAAATGATTTCTAAGAAGATTTCATGTAATAATCCGGTTTTTACTATTACACACACTAATCTGACAGTATTTCTAAGATTTTCTTTGCTATTTCATCCACATGTTTAACTTTCAAGGTAACCTAGCTAGGTAACCTGACAGGATTTCTGAGAGATTATATGTAATGTCCCGAAACTCTAATTAACTAGGAGGAATGAGCTTCAACATTATGTTTTCTGCACATACATATAGTCATACATGATCATTAAAAATGTATTATTATTTTAATGTTATAATACTGGAAAAAATATAATGACACACAGGGCTCTCAAGTGTCATTGAAAGTTTAGAGTGAGATTACATCTGGTAGGGCCGGAATACTTGAAATGTGCATTTTGGCTGCAATAACCCCTGCCCCAACAATTTCTCCCAATTATTTTTGCTACTTAAAACATTTAAAATTTCCATTGATGTTGATGTCGCGGGCCTGATTCCTGAGTCCTGACTCCATCCGTGACTTAAAATCTGTCCGTGACATCTCGCGCCAGTGTTGCTAGGTCCAGCAAAGATCTCCAGCCCAAGGTTGGCTTAAAATCTGCCCAACAGAAGCCGAAACTAGCCCAATATTTGAAATAACAGCATTCTGTATCTCATAGAAATATGCTGATCACCGTGGTGTGCCTGTATTTCGTGCTTGCAGTACTTTGCCTTTGTTATGTGGAATACTTCTATTCCACTCCATTAAATCCCTTGTTCCAAATCCTTGCATATTGTGTATTTACCTGGCATTGTTAGGCTAGCAATTAACGTTAGATAACAAGCTAAGATCACTCTTTCACCTTGCAATGTGCGCAGGTTTGCGTCTCTTTGTCTCCTCCTGTGTCAATATATATATTCTCCTTTCTTTACGCATCCATCTCTGACTTTTGGTTATTAGGGATTCAGTATTATTCAGGATTAGGAGCCACTTGTATCCATAACAAATGAATTAATTTCTTTTTCCTGCCGCGGAACATTATGAAAGCAGCCCAAAAACCCGCAGCCCGGGACCTCCTAATATTTACCCGCAACTGTATTTTCAAAATAGTCCAATTAGGCGGGAAAACCGCAGACCTGTCAACTCTGTATCGCGCCAACCCACCAACTGCTGAGAGGCCCCATCATTACATCTGAAACTAATTATCAGACTTAACTACTGGGTGTCACGTTCGCGAGGAGCGGGCAAACAGGCGATGCAAAACAGGAGACTCAAAACAGAACGTGCAAGGAAACACACGCAACTTTAATGACAGGACTCGGGAAACAGACTTGAACGCGGACTAATATACACAACACTAATGATCAATAACGAGACACAGCTGAGGAAACGCTAGGATTCCACACGAGGGCGGCGAGGGGGCGTGGCACACAGGAGGACCGGATGGGAGGCCATGACACTGGGACCTCACTGTGTGTTCATGGGCAATTAACAAGACAAGTGTGGTATTACTGATAGTTCTTCAGGACATAATAGTGATTGTGCCCTTCACAGGAAAGGGGTACAATAGTCAGCAAAGTACATATCAAAACAAAGTAAACAACACTGACTACCGAAACCACAAATGTTTATTGACAGTTAACATATGCATTCACCACTACATTTTATTTTTCAATTTCTAGTCAATAAAAGAATACAGACGTGCATTGTAAAACGAATACATGGAATAATGCATGCATTAAAAACAAATCTTGTGCTGCAAATAAAATCTATAACGGTAATGTAGGGTGTAGCATACTGATTAATATGTTCATGCAGTTTCACTTCCAGACACCAGATGGCGTTTACTTATTTTTGACTTAAGTGCTCATTATGTTGTTCCTCTCACGGGCAACTTTAGTCTTTATGTGTTTGGCCGAAGGTAAGGAGTGTTTCTCTTTATCTAGTAAGTAGTATAGGTAGTATAGTTTTATAGGTAGTATAGTTTTAAGTTACCCGTTTAAAATATGCACCCAAAATGTTTTAGAATGTGGTAGTTATGTGTTCCAAAAAACATTGTGCTCTTTTATGAGCGGTAATTCATTGTTTTTGGTATTCTTTTTAAATATTGGGTATGGAACGCTTTTAAGAAATCGCTAAACTTTTTTGTTTATTGCAATGTAGTGCTGTTTTACTTTTTATTTAAAAATGTTTTGTACATTTGATTGTATTGTCTTGAGAATGTGAGGAATCTTTATGTGTTTGCCCGAAGTGCAATAAAATAAACCACCGAGTGAGCGGAGCCACAAGAAAACGGAACCCCCATGTGTCCGGTTGGCCGGTCAACACAAGGCAGAGTGGCCGAAAATACCGAAGAGGGGCGACGCAGCGCACTTGGTGGTTATAACCCCTGTTTTACACTGGACGCGTGTGCGTTGCGGTGCGACTGCGCTGCATTTCCATCCAGTCCGAGGCCGTCCGCCAATTCGCACTGGACGCGTTTGTGGTCCGTATTAGAGCTGGGCGATTCATGACTCATCCGGGTGAATAACCTGGATCCGTGAAATAGCTCATGAGTCACGAATCTGAGGTCTCAATTAACCCAAATCCATCGATTCCTAACTACCCCATGACTAAACTATAAACCTCATCACGTACATACGGCTTATAATCATTTCAAACTCATTACAAGATCAATACAGCCATAGTAGCAAGTATAGCTGCTAAAAAATCATACCCACCTGGATTGCACACAGCCGTGAGTGAATTAGCTCCCTCTACAACCGGAATCATGCAGCTGGTTCGGAACCATGGACCCAGATCACACACAGCCATGAGTGAAGCTCCCTCTACAGACAGAATCATACAGCCAATTCGGAACCACGCACCCGGATAGCACACAGCCATGAGTGTATCCGCCGGTTAGCTCCCTCTGCAGCCGGAATCATAGAGCCAGTTCGGAACCACGCACCTGGATCACAGGTCCGTGCGTTCGTTTATCTCGACGAATTCCGAGGTGTGAGACCCGACATTTCCCGATCAAGTTACACATCTCGGAACAAACATGGCTGCCTCCACGAACACGCTGTTTTGTTGTTGTCTGTGCACAGAAGTTCATGGAAATTATGGTGCGTTCCATTTACCTCGTAAGTCGTAACTCGTAACTGGGAATGACGTCACACACGAGTTCACGGCGTTC
>JAODKL010000539.1:0-10032 GCA_026780765.1 Petrocephalus schoutedeni
AGGTGGGTAGGGTAATGGTGAAGGATACTAGGTGGTGATCAGAAATGTGAAGAGGGGTAGTAGTGATGTCGGAGGCTTTACCTCCTTTGTGTGTGGGAGAGAAGTTGTTAGATGTCAGAGAAAATGAATAGAGAAAAGGGAGAAGACCAGAAGAGAGGAGCTTGTCGTGGGGGAGATTGAAGTCTCCAAGGAGAATGAGAGAGGAGCTGTCAGTGGGGAAGAGACTGAGGAGAATATCCAGCTCCTCTAGAAAGTGGCCATAGGGGACCAGGAGGGCGGTAGACAACAATGATAAGAATATTGAATGGAGAGGAAACTGTAACTCTATGGAATTCAAAGGATGAAATGTTGAGTTAGGAGAGAGAGAGGGGTGTGAAGCACCAGTTCCGAGATAGTAACAGACCTGTGCCACTGCCCCTGCCAGTCAGGCGTGGAGAGTGAGAGAAAGCATAAGCAGAGGAGAGAGCTGCTGGTGTTCTCTGGGGATATCCAGGTCTCAGTTAGAGCCAGAAAGCCAAGAGAGTGGTGTGAAGCAAGGGTGGAAATGAAGTCAGCCTTCTTTACATCCATCCATCCATCCATCCATTTTCCAACCCGCTTATCCTGTTCAGGGTCGCGGGCCTTCTTTACAGCAGATTGACAATTCCAGTGGCCGCCCGACATACTGCGTTGGGACTGGGAGGACAGGGGAGGGTAGATAAGATTACTGGTTGTGCGGCGGCTGGATGTTGGATGGGATCTTCTAGGTCTAAGAGATAAGTGGACTGGGATGGGTCGGAGGCACATGTCTTACTAGCAGAGAGGAAATCCAAATCAGAGCTTGAAGCACACTTTTCAAATAATCCCAATGAACTAATTATCACTAGTAGTAGTACTTAGGTGCCATTGAGTCGGTTTAGACTCATAGTGACCCTGTGTACAACAGAATGAAAAGCTTATTTCCTCACCACTTCCTCCATGTTTGAACCCATTATTCCTTGTGCAGGGCCTTCCTCTTATCCACTTTACATCTACTTTCCCGAATATGATGTCCTTTTCAGTTTCGCCATCCTCGCATCTAACAAGCATTTTGGTTGAACAGCACAGATTTGTTTGTTCTTTTGGTGGTCTATAGTATACTCAACATTCTTTACCAACACCATAACTCGAGCGTCAATTCTTCATTGATCTTCCTTATTCAAAGTCCAGCTTTCACACCCAAACCAGGAGATTGCAAATACCACTGCTTGGATTAGACGCCTTTTAGTCCTTAAAGACACATCCTTGCTTTTAACACTTTGGAGAGGTCAGGCTCAAACATACATTTAAAAAAGGAGAGGGGGATATAAAATAAAAAAATACCTTACATTGGAGAGATACCAGTTCTGCAAGGTGCTCAAACTTGCTGTGCTTAGGCCCTAACAAGAATCATCCGGTTGCATCCAGGTGGGTGAGAAATGGGCCCCAGATATACTATATTACCAAAAGTATTGGGACACCCCTCCAAATCATTGAATTCAGATGTTCCAATCACTTCTATGGCCACAGGTGTATAAAATTAAGCACCTTAGCATGCAGACAGCTTCTATAAGCAGTTCTGAAAGAATGGGTTGCTTTCAGGAGCTCAGTGAATTCAAGCGTGGCACTGTGATAGGATGCCACCTGTGCAATAAATCCATTTGTGAAATTTCCCTGTTATGAAATATTCCATGGTCAACTGTTAGTGGGATTATAACAAAGTGGAAGCAATTGGGAACAATGGCAACTCAACCACAAAGTGGTAGGCCACGTAAAATCACAGAGCGGGGCCAGCGCATTCTGAGGTGCACATTGTGCAAAAGTTGCCAACTTTCTGCAGAATCAGTAGCTACAAACCTCCAAACTTCGTGTGGCCTTTAAATTATCTCCAGAACAGTGCGTAGAGAGCTTCATGGAATGGGTTTCCATGGCCGAGCAGCTGCATTCAAGCCTTATATCACCAAGTGCAATGAAAAGTGTCGGATGCAGTGGTGTAAAGCACACTGCTACTGGACTCTAGAGCAGTGGAGACGTGTCTTCTAGAGTGACGAATCACACTTCTCTGTCTGGCAATCCAATTGATGAGTCTGGGTTTGGCAGTTGCCAGGAGACCGGTACTTGCCTGACTGCAATGTGCCAAGTGTAATGTTTGGTGGAGGGGGGATTATGGTGTGGGGTTTTTCCGAGTTTGGGCTTGGCCCCTTAGTTCCAGTGAAAGGATGCTTCTTAATGCTTCAGCATATGAAATCATTTTGAACAATTTCATGCTCTCAACTTTGTGGGAACAGTTTGGGGGTGGCCCCTTCCTGTCCCAGTGCACAAAGCACGGTCTATAAAGACATGGATGAGTGAGTTTGGTGTGGAGGAACTTGACTGGCCTGCACAGACCCTGACCCGAGAGAACACTGTTGGGATAAATTAGAGCAGAGACTGAAAACCAGGCCTTCTCATTTCATCCTGACCTCACAAATGCTCGCTTGGAAAAATAGTCAAAAATCCCCATAAACACACTCCTAATCCTTGTGGATAGCTTTCCCAGAGGAGTTGAAACTGTTATAACTGCAAAGTGTGGTTTTAAAGTATTAAAAATCGGATGTCATTAAAGGAGGGAGACCAGATAATCCATGTCATCCCGGACACTTTGAGCTACGACAGGATTTGCAAACTACCATTTCAATCAAAAGGATTTCACTTAAAAACCGAGTTCTGTCTGTGCACTGATTGGTCAGTCTCCCATAATCATGCATGTATCACTGATGTTAATGCGAAACAGCTTGATGGAATGAAACCAGTGAAAGCACTAGAAGAACTGAACTATTCCACCAAACACAGGAGCCCTTAAGGTTTAAAGTAGTTTGTAAAACCTGAAGTAGCTCAAAATGTCCGGGATGACATGGATCACCCTAATTAAAGTTCATGTGTGTGTAAAGGCAGGCGTCCCAGTACTTTTGGCAATATAGTGTATCTGTAGTATTTAGCTTGAGATATCAGTGCTATTGTAAAGTAATTCCCACATTCTGTTAATCACCCTTTTTTGGAATGGACACAAATACTTTTCCGGTCGGTAGACCAGGTAGCAGTTTTCCAGATTTTTTGCCATTTCACTGCATGTAATGTGTATGTGACAAATAAATTTGACTTTGATTTTGCCATGGATGAGTGAGCGCTTCCACAGCTGCATCCACCTGTTGAAATAGGCACATAGATTAATCATCTATTTTGCACAGAATAAAAGTCATCTCACTAATCTGCACCAACAAGCTCCACCAGTTTCACCGCTTTCTGAATAAATTGCACATATGCGACTAGGTTGTCCTTATTGTGATATACTGTAACTTGGATTTTGTTAATATGAATATTAATGTTTCAATTCTATTCAATGTAAAATATCGAATATACTGAATGTTATTTACCTTTATTTGGCTATTATCTGCATAAGTTCTGTTATATGATATTGTCTATGGATGTATAAGAATGTAATATACACATCACTATAAAGAAGAGAAGAGAAATGCTGGTCAGGTAAAGGTGCAGGAAAACATTCAAGTATTTTGTTTTTATTCATGGAATTAAAAAAATTCTAGGGCCTGGAAGTGCATTAAAACTCCTACCCCCGCTGTTTACCTGGCCACGGCGTTAACAAAAGATAGAAAGCCGACACCCATCCTGTAATTCGGCATGCTGGTAAGCGGGTGTGATTCTCACCATGATTATTGCCAAAGACTACAGCAATGCGGAAAGGGGCAGCAAAAAAAGCTCAATAATGGGCGCTCAGCACAACAGTCAGCACAGGTGAGAATGTGTGGGGCACCTGCTGCCATATGAATATCCTTTTGGAGAGAGAACCCATCAGGGTATCCTGCTGATGGATGAACACTGCTTCCGTTCCCAAACCATTTCTCAGTGATTGTCATTGTTGACACACGAGTGTCATTTAACCCATATGTGACATAGCAGCAGGCAGCCAATTCAGCACCTGGGGAGCAGTTCCTTGCTCATGGTACTTCAGTGGTACCTTGCTGGTCAGGGATTTGAACGAGCAACCTTTCAATCATCAGTGCATTCTCTAACCAATAGGCCACCTCTAAGCAATCACAGTAGTCCTTCCATTGCACCACCAGCTCAATTAATTATTCTGCAGTGCAATATGGAGAGGAGACGTGGCAGCTCTGAAAAGACAGGATTTTATTAACAAAACCAAACATCAAGGGACAAACAGAAAACAAAGGGACCATGAGGGGTCAAAACAAAACAGAAACCAAGGCAGGGAGCAACACCGGGAACAACAAGAAGGAAGGGAGGGGCACAGGAAAACTACAGTAAGTAACACTGAATAACGATCATGACTACAGCTAACCATCACACAGCTACACAGGGCAACAGCAGGCATGTGCGGGGGGGGGGGGGGGGGGGGGGCCGCTCCTTTCCTCTTGGGTATCCCAAGTGCCCTTTTCTTGAGGCATTTTATTATTCTTTTTAATGTGTGTGTGCGTGAGTCCCGCCTGTGGCCCTCAACAATAACATTTAGCTATTAATTTCAATTTTGCTAAATCAAAGGCTCTGGCATCAGTCACATGATGACCATTAACCAATGCTCACCCTTGACAGCAGAGCAACTGACGAAACAGATGAGCATGCTGTTTGTGCAAAACATTACCTGTCCTTTTGTTAACTGCACAAGTAGTGGTGGTCATTAGCCGCTAGCTAACTGGGTAAGGGTGTCAAGGGTCTGTAACTCTGTCCACCGTCCAACATGTTTAATTTTAAAGTAAGTTAAAGGGCTTTTCCCCGCCTTTCTGGAGGGCTTATATTTCACAAAAAATATGCATATCTAATATGCATATTCACATAATTATGTATCATAATTATGATATAAAATGAATTTTAAAGAAAATACATTAAGAAACATATTATATTAGATTTATATTTCAAATATAACAAAATGCAGATTTTACAGCAGCAAAATGATTGTATAGCTGCAGTTTAAACATTTTATAAGTGATATAGTATGATGCGATTCCATATTACTGTATAGTCACAGTCTTAGTGCCAATAGCTCTGCCAACTCCATCAATCTTCCTGGGCAGCCTAGTGGGGGTTTGAGCGGCTGTCACTGTTTTCTTCAATCTTCGATAAACCAGGGTAATGCCTAATTCAATCAGCGTAAGACCTGTAATCATGGTTCCAAATATGTAGATTTCTTCAATGTTCTCCACGGAGAGAGCAGAGTGTAGCCGTTCTGTTCTCTCCCAGGACTCTTATGAAAGTTCTCGCTGGGGTCCTGCACAGGTGGCAGCATGGGTCACGGGACTGCCCGCAGACGTGCCTGTCTGTAATTCGGCATACTACACTCAGATATCGGCCAATGCCAATACATTAAGAAATGCCAAACATCGGCCTGATATATCGGCCAACCATTAATACCTTTTGCATTATAGCATAACAGAGTTTGGTAAAGTATTTAAGAGATGAACATATTAAGTGGATTTTTGGAACAGGGAGCCGGAAGTAAGACTCGCCCCGGCCGAATCGACTCGGTGTTGCAGTGCCTTCGGGAACGGTGCACCTCCATTGCCCATGGTGTTGAAAGACATACAGAGTGAGCGAGCGAACACCTGACTGACTCCCGCTATGCAGTTAATTAGCCGCATGTGTTGTGGCGTCTGTGCCCTGAGTCCTGTTAGCCATTTACTAAAGATTTCCTTGGAGATGGATTGTGATGAGTTCACTGTATTTTTGAAGGTTTTTTGTGTATGCAGAGCTGTGCTGTTGGTGTGAAGAAAAGACTTTGTCAGGTTTATTGAGTAACACTTCTTTGTGGGCCTGGGCACATACATGGCAATCCCTGAAGAAGAAAGCAGTCAGGACTGAGCTTTGCTTTTCTCTCTGGAATGCTGGTGTTCAGTGGGATGCGGTTTGTGAGTAGCACTTCTCGGTTCTTTTTGGGTAAGATTAAGGACGCTTTTCCACCGCACGAAGTTTGGTACTTTCGCTTTTCCATTGACTTCCGGTCGAGTACCAGTGCCAAAAATTCAAGTACCGAAAGTGCCAAACCAGGGTGCTTCTTTGGTACTTTTGATGCTTTGGGGCATAACTTGCAACGCTTTCGCTGTGATTTGTTATGCAAATAGCCCGATTCTGAAACACAATCAGGGTTCCCACGCATCCTGGAAAACCAGGAAAATTAGAAGGGAGTTTTCCAGTCATGGAAAAGACTGAATGTCCTGGAAATAGCCTTTTTTGTCCTGGAAAATTTCTGTATTCTCGCTGCGAAACTAAAATGCCCAAAATGACTCCTCTTCTTTCATCCTGCACCTGCCAGCCGACTCCTCCCATGATTTTGCTTTATTTTGATATGCAAATTAATATAAAGATCCCCTTCGATCGGGGTTTTGTTAAAAAACAATGGCCAAGGCACGTGGGAAGAACAGAAAATTTAGCAAATGTTGAGCGGCTTAGCGAGATCGAGGAAAGAAAAAAATGTTGTTTGGTGGTTTAAGCAGTGGCATCAGCAACAAAAGAAAAGTAATAGAGTAGCACAGTGTGGCAGAGGCACTTAAAAATGTAATTCCGGAAAGTCGCACAAAATAGTTGCCGAAATAAAAAATAAATGGTCGGATATTAAAGTCGATGTAAAAAAGGGAGTTGCAGCTCAACACCACTGGAAGAGGTAGCGGAATTGCGGGGCTCACACCCTTTGGGCAGTGAGTTGCTGCAATTATTGGGGACACGGTCATAACAGCAATTTTGCCAGCGGGTGAGAGGGACTCCGACGTCAGCATGCGTGAGGGGGACTCCGACGTCAGCGCGGGTGAGTTTGTTTATACCACATTTATTTGAATTAGTTAAATGTTTCAGATGAACAGACGGCAGATGTGGTATTAATTTTGTTTATAGTTTCAGACAATAGTACAGGCAAGCCACGTTATGCAGCACGCTAGATGTGTGCACAATGCGACACTTTTTGTGGACTATAGAGCAGCACTCCACCGGTCTTGTCCGGGCAGCACCAGCGAGTGTTTGTCATAGAAACATTTTCAAAACACCGCCAGAAACCCTTTAAGAAATGTATAGGAAGAAACTAAATATATTTTCACGACTTTGCAAAGAGAATAAAAAGTAGAAGAGGGGCTGACTTGAGTACCTGAGTCGGGAAGCAGCGCTGATCGCCCTTCCCTTTGCAAATCACGCCGCTATTCACATGCTGCTAATAAGCTAATCAGGCAGTTGTTACTGGATAGAGAAATATGTGAAAATGCCCAGTGTAAAGAGCACATGTCGCGCTTGTGTTTACACTGACCGACTACAAAAGGCAGAAATATACTTGCTGCGAGCTACGTATGCGTATCCGTACACAGTTGCATTGTTCGTTTGCGCTGGTATACTTGCGTCCGTCCGTAATCTGTAGTGTGTACTCCTTACCACCAGGGGTCAGTGTCGAGGCCGCAAACCAAATAAATTAATCAATACATGTATCTTAAAATCGTCATCGGTTTTATTCCGAACAAACGTGTCTTCACAGATAAATATTAATCTTATCACACTGAGACGGCACCAGAGAAGAAAACGCAAATCGCGGTGATGGTACATTCGACCGATTAATAAATCTAGTCAGCAAAATGGTGAATTCTTTTCTGTGGTTTTGCCCATGAGAGACATTGACGAGGAAAAACACCGGGAATATTTCTGAATGTCTCCTAAAGTGTTTGACGAATTGCTCCATCGAATTCGCCCTCATATTGAGCACAATCAGACTCACGGTGATCCAATAGGCAGCGCTCAGCGACTAGCTGTCACCCTTCGGTTTCGCGCAACTGGGATGAGCTATAGAGCCCTTGGGAGCATTGTCAGTGAAGTGCCCCAAGCAATATGGGTATCATTAAAAAACGAGTTTGTTGCATACCTGCGAACTTGCTCAGTTAACTGGTCCTCAAACGTGGACATTTTGACTGTGCAGTGCAGATCTCGCAACACTGCCACCTATAAATTACGCAGGTATTGCATCTCCGTATACGTTCCGTTAATTTTTGAGTACGTGCACAAAAACAGACGCAAAGAACGCAGGATACGGACCGCGGCTGTGCGTACGTACATACGTACGTAGTTAACAGCAAGTATATTTCTGCCTTAATACTTGTGTTTTTACTGCCATCAGCTGCACAGGAACAGGATCGTATTTATCGCTTTCCACAGCTAAAACGCCGCTGCACTAATACTTGTGTTTTCATGCGTCGTTATGTGTTCTCTCACTGAAGAATTATTTTACTGTGCATCTGTATCATGGCTGCTGCAATGTGTAAATGGCTAATTCTGAAGAGAGGGGAACTGTTCACATTGTTTTCATTGTTATTTTACAGGGATGTGGAGACCATTGCTCCTGCGGGTCCACCAACACTGTAGTTTCTTCCAGCGAGGGAGCCTGGTGCACAGCTGAGAAGAGGAGACAATCACACACCTGCAAGTTGTATTGCATTGAAATTGTATTGTTACTTGGTTAATTGACTGGCTTTTGTAACATTCTATGTACCGTATCCATTGCATGTAATAAACTGACTTTTGTCTCTTTTGCCTCAAATTGATGGGTTTGTCATTCCAATCTGATGGGTGCCTGACAGTGACAGCTTCCTTTGACAGTATGCAAATCATTACAGGCGTAGTAACACCTACCTCATTAATATTCATTGTGTAGGTAACTGACTTTGTAAAAAAATAGGGTCACCCCAAACTTCTGACTCTAGCAATCAAACCACATGAAATTTGTGTCTCATTCACCAATGTTTAGCCAACACCTATGTCTATAACCTCCAAAGCTCTTGGCTAGAAATGTTTATAATGTGATTTTTTACAATTTCTTAATACCTCTGAACATAGGTTTTTGAAAGGTGTATGTTTAAGGTTGTTTTTAACAAAGAATGTAATAATCACATTCTAAATGGCCTCAGATTATTGGTGCTGAGTTTGTGCTGAATAAAAGTATACGCAGCACTTCATGAGAAATGTTTAGATAGGTGAAATGTTTGAAAATGTTAAGGCATGTCTGACTACCCTGAAACTGGCTGAGAGGCCTCAGACTCCAGAGGGTTAAGCTGCCCGCTCTACCACCACCCGAGCCCGAGAATGAACGTTGTTGTAACGTCGCTTTTGTGCAGCCTGTGGGTTTGCTAGCAGGGTGAGAAACTACGTCTTCAGTGGATACCCACTATCCCCTAAGGAACTGTCAAATAGTTACAACATACACAAAACCTACAATTTTGGTCTCAAAATATAAAATGTCTTCTTACAGAGAAGCCAGCCATCACGCACCACACCATTGTCAAGCATGCTCCCAACAGTACTATTCCTGAGAATAAATGAATTATGGGTTGAGCCAGGCCATCTCACCACATTAGTGAGACATTTTCGCATCACATATCTGCTCATTAATGGAGTGAAAGTTCTTTCTGTTCACATAAGCAAATTCTCTGAAGGTGCACAGTCAATCGCTCTGATCACATTTGAAAAATGAATTGCACTTTAATGTTTGCCTGTTCACCCACAGTGTAAGGAAATATATATCTCGATAACAAGCAGATCAACCCATACAGCTGGCATGGCACGACTCAGTGATGACTGAGAAATATCTGATCGTTCCGCAAGTTCTGTGGCTAAAAATCCGAGGGTGGAGAGAACTGGTACCGGTAAAGTGCAATTTCTCAGTCTGCCTTCATAAAGCTGGCTCCAGTTCAGCACACAGGTCCAAGACTATAAACTTAACAAGCACTGCACAACACTGATGCTGCAGACTCAATATTTCAAGTATTTATTTCAATTCAAGAAGTACAGTATTTCTTACCATAATCAGTTACAGTAATCAACCAAAAATGAAAATCAATGAAACAAATAATCTGCAGACAAATAAAAATCACTGCATGAAGTACATACAGTTTGACTCTGGAAAAAAAAAAAAGCAACATGTATGGGGGGAAGGTATAACACTTCAAATTCAGGGTGATCATGGAACCAATTCTGGACCAGAGCAGCCCGATGGAATGAGAC
>JAODKL010000540.1:0-10032 GCA_026780765.1 Petrocephalus schoutedeni
TGTTGAATCTATGCCATGAAGGATTAAGGCAGTTCTGAAGGCAAAAGGGGGTCCAACCCGGTACTAGCAAGGTTTGCATATATATGTTATGTATATATATATATATATATATATGTGTGTGTGTGTGTTTATACATATATATGTATGTATGTACTGTATGTATGTGTGTGTCTGTGTGTATATAACCTAATGGCACACACAATGACACAAAATCTCAAAGGAAATGCTGAGCTGGCAACATGGTGACGGAATGGTGTGTACAGTAAGGCTGTTATTATATGTATGAAGTTTATCTTGCAATCCTGCAGGCCTTACTTCTCCTTTTGATGGCTCTGCTCTGCCCCTCGGCCTTGAAAAGATTTTGACCATAGCCCTTCAAAATGGCTATAAGAACTGGTCAAACTGTTTATGACTCAGAAAGGCTCTTTCTGTGTCTAACACCTTTGTATCTTCTTGCTTACTTCTGCCTTCATCAGTAAAATCTATTGATTTGCATTTGTCAATCGCATGTGTCTATTCTGCTGGGACACATGCATACAGATGCACATATTACCTTGCAATCGGTGCCAGTCAAAATGAATGTATGTAATGCAGGCACACAGTGGACAATGACATAAGGTATTCTTGCATCCTACCCCAGAAAAGTCTGTCTGTCTGTCTATCTATCTATCTATCTATCTATCTAAAGCTAGGGTCAAGGAAGTGTCAAGACAGTTTTGAACCATAGGAGTCAAAATGCTTATATACTGTCAAAATGTCAGTGTAAATATACTTCTGACCTCTATAATTCTGAATTATAGTCATATCCCACTTTCTCATTGTAACTGATTTATGATTTTTCTTTTGCAAACTGATACTTATTCATGTCAAGTTCACTGGAAAGTACTCACAAGCATTTTTCAGATCTCAAGACAGTACAATAGCAATCAAAAGTCACCCAACACTGCATAACACAAACAACAAAATGGCAATACGACAGCAATAAAATGGCAAGAAAATCTTGAGCCAAAAACACAACAATACAGTATCACTGCAATTTATGTAATATATCTTTGCATTGTTTTGCATGTGTTGGTTTACATGACCATCACGTGCATATACAGTTTCAGGTGTAAAATTATTACAATGTAAAACTACATAACCTATTTTTACCAACAAGACCAACAAGTCAACTGGAAACTGTGCGAAAACCTTTGGACAATAAGGCATGAGTTAATTGTTTTGGGTAAGTTGCGGGCTTTTGCAGCTAAACCATAGTATTGTGCTATATGTCTGACTTGTTTAGAGAAATGCTTCTATAGTCTTGAGAATGTTAAGAATGTTTCATAAAATGTGCCAACGCAATGGTGAAAAACTAGGTGTCACAGACAGCCATATATAGGTTTCCACACTTCACACCACAGAATGAGTAAAACAATGAAATAAAATGAGCTTACACTGACTGCACTAATAGTACAGTATGGATAGACAGTTATGCACGAATGAGTATTTAGAGAAGTAAATTATTATTCTACATTTCATGTCATGTAGGGGCATGTCTGTTGTTTTGGGACCCCACTGAAAAAGTCACTTTGGGGCCCCTCACCCCTTCATATGTTTAGAAATAAATAAATAGCTGGCTAGCTGGTTAGCAGAACACACTGCTTCAGAGTCTGCTAAATGACAATCACATTTATTCAGTATTTCATGTAGTGACTGTTTGCGGCCAATAGGGGGCCAAACTTGCAATTGCATGGTTTGAGTGGTGGTAAACATGGCCACCTCTGCTATGATACTATGAGTTGTCAGATAAGATCAAAGCCTGTTGATGTGACTGTTTCCACTGAATTTGTGAGCAATAGTGCAGGATATGTCTAGATAAGTTGGAATGTTTTAGTCACCTCTCAGTGGGGCTAGGCTCCATGGTGTCACTCGGCCTCGTGCTATCACACTGACACATGACACCCCAGATTTACCAATGTGCCCATGTCTGCTGAGGCTCCAGTTGCAAAGCAATTTGGAGCAAACTTTGTGGAAGCCTACTTTTCATTATTAAAATCGAAAGAAAAACTTCTTTAATCATGTAATGACTTTATATATATATATATATGGACTGTATATATGTGATGACTCATATATATAAATATATATGAGGGGGAAGTGATTAAAGTCACTAAAATAGTTACGGTAGGTTTGCTGTAGCAAGAGAAGTATGGTTCGGGTTAGGACAAAAAACTATCCTCTGAAATTCTCATAATTCAGATTTAAAAATATCATTAATTCAATATCTATTTATCTATCTATCTATCTATCAGTCTGTCTGTCTGTCTATCAGTTAATCTATCTATTTATTTATCTGTCTAATCTGCATTTCCTCTACAGCAGTGTTTCCCAACCTGGTCCTCGGGGACCCCCAGACCGTGCCTGTTGGTGCCCCCCCAGCTCCCGGTGGCTATTGTATTGGATGGATGGATAGATCACAATATCCTTGTAGTACCTTGAAAGAACATCCGTGACAATTGTCAGCAATCATAATGTGACAAATGAATTCTCAAAACGACCCTGATGATTGCGTTATGATACTTTCATCTTTTTATCTATCCACATTCCATACTTCCTGTCTATCACAGGGTCAGATTCTGACCAAGTTGAGCTGATTTCACACAAATTATTATTTTGCATAAGGGTACATTCAATTTCAGGAAGATCCCTTCACAAGTTAGATGTGCTATTTCTTTGGCAGTGTACCTTCCACTCCATTGTCACATTATGATGAATTCCAGCCCTGTGTCACTGAAACTGCCTGAAAGATGTGCAATTCATTTAAACCAGCTTAATTCTACTACATGGACAAAGCAGCTGTCTATTTGCAAATTAAAACCAGCAAAAACCTACCTTTAATGTGATTTCTCCAGCTCTTCTGTTTGGTCAGTAGCAGGGTGACTTGTGGATATGAATATTTCTGCATGAGCACTTCTGCTTGGCTGGAAGTATCGGCATTTGTGACTATATATATATTTTTACGCTTCCTGTGGTTTGCGGAAGCTGTAAACCATCTTGCTGACTATATGCACAGAAACGTGAAAACAACTGCTGGAACACATACGGACATGTGTGTTATATATGCATGCATGTCATATGTGTATGTGTATGTACGTGCATGTATGCATCTATACAGACAGTTTAAACACCAGCTGGGCGATTTTTCTTCTACCCTCTGCATATATGTAACCTTTTAGCATTTCCATTAGCATATATCCTGAATCAGATACAAAATATTCACACTGAAATTTTGGTAAGATAGTGTTCTCAATACAAAAAAAAGAGAAACAAACATCTACCAGGAGAAAAGTAACAAGTATTCATACATAACAGTTCTCGACATATCATTTCAAACAGAGATACAATAGGTGAGTACACGTTGCCCCCTGGTGGCTGAAATGCTGAAATTCTTTCACTCTGTAATGTTCTGCAGCAATGGAGGTTGTTCAAGCCTTGAAAGTTGGTGCTACCATTCCCTACAGGTGACCCAACTTGTCTTGAATACTTATAGTTGTACTGAATACAACCCCCTCTGTCTGCCTAAAAGTAATTTTGGAACACACTATGATACCATACCCTCTTGAGCATTATTTGAACAGTATTGTACTGCCTAAAGTAGTATGTTGCTATAAAAATATAAAAAATAAAATATAAATATTTTTGTTAATTGTTAATATAAAAAATAACAATGGAAGAGAGACAGACTATCATAACACTTAAAAGTGCAGGTCTGTCCTAACACAGAAATTGCGAAGAAGGTCAAGGTGTCAGTGAGTACAATCTCCTCCACCATCATAAGGCACTCAGAAACTGGAGGAAACGCTCACAGGAACACATCTGGCAGACCCCAAGCCACAACACCAAGTTTCTGAGAGACTACAGCTTGTGCAATAGGTGGCTCACAGAACCACACAAGCTCACAAGCACAGCTTAATAGTGGTCGTGGTAAGCAAGTCTCAGTTTCAACTGTAAAGAGAAGACATCGAGCTGCAGGTTTGTCAGGTGGAGTTGCAGCAAGAAAGCCATTGCTAAGAAGTCAGAATGAGAAAAAGGGGCTTGACTGGACCATGAAACACTGCCAATGGACTACCGAAGACTGGAAGAAGCTATTATGGACTGACGAATCAAAATTTGAGATCTGCAGTTCATCCCGCCAGATTTTTGTAATAGGATGGTTGCTCAGTGTGTGACATCAACTGTAAAACATGGAGGAGGAAGCGTGATGGTCTGGGCTGTTTTGCTGGATCCAGGGTCGGTGACTTGTATAGAGTGAGAGGCACCCTAACCGGAGGGTAACCGGAGGTTCAGTAGGACAGCGAGCATGGACAACTGCAAGATCTGCTTCCTTTGATGTCTGTCTACTGGGAAGATTGCACCCAGTAGCAGGATTTACCTTTCGGTCTGAGCTCTTTTAGCGAGTGGAGCTTGCGTGAGGTCAAACTCCAAAAGACGAAGGAACAAGGCAGCACCCCTACTCTGTAATTAGGTTATTAATTAGAGGACTGAACGGCAAAGTCGTTGTCACGCCTGGGTTTGAACAGCTGACCTAAAGATTATCCCGAAAACCCGCACACACACCAACCCTTTGTGGATAAGATTGCCCACCCATGGATTAACGGGACTCGCAGCCTCACTACTGCAAGCTTATCTGGACCCTCAAAATACAATTTTCACTGCATCCAGGCTACTGGTTTAATCACAGCACTCAATCACAGGTATAAAATCCTTAAGTGTAAAAGAAAGAAAAAACACCCAGAAATGGCAGGTCACATCCACGCAACACTATCATTATCATTTATATAACATGTATATTTAATATATATATCAAGAGCAATTATTATCATTAAATTGGAATAATCAAAAATGATCATGTCCTGCTTTCCTGCCCCTCCCAGTGTCTCCCCAGGGTGGCTAATGAGCCACAACTGTTGCTGGTTTTCCTTCCCCTCTCGTTTAAGCCCTCGTGTTGATCACTCTAGCTGCTGCTTGTTTGCCCCCTTGTCAACCCTGTAAGTGCCTCCCAACCTTGTGCTCTCGAGTCTGGTCATTAATGTCAACTCCTGTGTGTGCTTGTGGTTTCCCTGAGCTTGTGTGTTTTGGCCCTATGTGGCCCCTTTGATTTCCCCTGTTCGCTCCCTCGAGTGAAATAAAGCTCCTTTCGTTTGCCCTGATCCTGGCACTTGTCTCTGGTCCTGTCCAGTCGTGAGAGAAATGCAAATCTATCAACACACTACATATAATTACGGGGAAAAGTTTAGTTTTTGTTTGAAAACATTGCTTCTCCTGAAGACATCAGCAGAGAACCTAAAAAAAAACTTTCAAAAGCATATTAATGTGTTTGATCTTGAGCACTGAGTACATATGGGTGTGAGGAACAAAAAAAATTATACAAATTGAAAAAGAGTATATTTCTACATTCCATAGTGTGACATACAGCCATATAAAGATGAGAAGAACGATAAGTGTGTTTTCTGAGTGCTATGGTGTTTATGGACCCTCATAAAAATGCATATTTTTATGGTAATTTGTGCAGGTAGAACATAATTATGCTTATCGAATTTTTACTACTTTGAGTTGAATTCACACTTATTAGAATGACAAATAAATTGGCTTTTCTAAACTGGCACTTCTAATTTTTTTGCATAATGCTGCTGGTGCATCTGGATCCTACTCCAGAAAGCACAGGAAATTAGGTTATGGACACTGTGGACACAATGTCAGCCCATGTGTATCATTACGTATTACTTACAGTACCAGACAAATTATATAGGGCACAATATTCAAAATCACATTCATAAATTGCTAACAATCCTGATAAAGATATTATTGATAATGTTGCCTGTATTTGAAGAATCCCCTGTAATTATTAGGATTTTGGTTTCTGAATGTGCCCAATGTTCTTCTGGTATAATGTTAAAAAGAAAGATCCAAAAAGTCCAAAAGCTTAAGGAATAATAGATATAACCCTTGGCTGACAGGTATCTTTAATAACAAAATCCCTTATTGGGGTTAGCTGTCCAAGCATATTTCAGTGTAAATATATCAAGCTAAATGTGTAATTATTATTATGGAAAAACGCTATCCATTGGAGCACACAGCAATATTATGATGAATAATAATTAGGGTGACCGGATAATCCATGTGATGGAGGACACCTTGAGCTAGGACGGGATTTGTAAACTACCATTTCAGTGAAAAGGACCTGAGGCCTCATGTATAAACGGTGCGTCCGCACAAAAATGCTGCGCACGTTCGTTTCCACGCTCACTTCGAGATGTATAAAAACTAAACTTGGCGTACCGCTACGCACATTGTCACGGCAACCCAGGACAATGCGCACGCAAGTTTCTGCTCGACTTTGTAAACTGGAGGCATCCACTGGCAAAAGAGTGCTACTGCAGTTTCACTGTTTCATACTCGCATTCTTGATGTGGTCTGTATAATACAAAATTAATTGTACACCATTTATAAATGTACAGTGCCTGATCGTAATCAATTTGTGACAATAAAACGGTGCAGAGAAAGTCCAAAATATTCAAACTACCATGGCTGCTCTTGCGTTATTAGAAGACATCACACACGGAAAAATTAGAAGAGAGCGTGTATTTGGAGATCATAGTGATCTCTTGGCTCATGATGATGACTGGCTTCTAAGTCGATTTAGATTTCCTAGGTCTGTGTGCTGAACTGGGGCCAGCTTTACAAAGGCGGAATGGGAAATTGCGCTTTAACCGGTTCCTTCACAAGTTCTTTCCACGCTCGCATCTTTAGCCCCAGAAGCTTTTCAACATGAGCTTGCGGACCGATCGGGTATTTCTCAGTCATCACTGAGTCGAACCATGCCAGCTCTACGGGATGGTACAGTATATACCACTTGTCATCCAGATATATAAATTTTCCTTACACTGTGGTTGAACAGGCAAACATTAAACAGTGAGGCCCATTTTTGCAAATGTAATCGGAGTGATTGACTGCACGCACATAGACATAAAGGCGCCTTCAGAGAATGAATTTGCGCATGTAAACGGAAAGTATTTTCACTCTATTAGTGTGCAAATTATCTGTGATGCGAAAATGCGTCCCATTAATGTTGTGGCGAGATGGCCTGGCTCAACCCGGTAATCGTTTATTATCAGAAATAGTAGTGAAGGGAACAAACTTGAAAACGGTGTGGTGCGTGATGGCTGTCTTCTGGTAAGAAAACATTTTATACTTTACAAAATTGTAGGTTTTGTTGTATGATGTAACCATTTGACAGTTCCTTATGGATAGTGGGGACCCACTTAAGACGAGGCTTCTCACCCCGCTAGCAAACCCACGGACTGCACAAGAGCGACGTTATAACGACGTTCATGCTCGGGCTCGGGCGGTGGTAGAGCGGGCAGCTTAAGGACCGTCGGCGCTGCCCGGACAAGACCGGTGGAGTGCTGCTCTATAGTCCACAAAAAGTGCACACATGTAGCGTGCTGCATAACGTGGCACAAGATCATGGCTTGTACTGTTGTACTGTTGTCCGAAACTATAAACAGAATTAATACCACATCTGCTGTCTGTCTGTTCATCTGAAACATTTAACTAATTCAAACAAATATGGTACAAACAAACTCACCCGCGCTGAGGTCGGAGTCCCCGTCACCCGCTGGCAAATTGCTGTTATGACCGTGTCCCCGATAATTGCAGCAACTCGCTGCCAAAGGGTGTGAGCCCCGCAATTCCGCTACCTCTTCCAGTGGTGTTGAGCTGCAACTCGCTTTTTTACGTCGACTTTAATATCCGACCATTTCTTTTTTATTTCGGCGACTGTGCGATTTTCCAGAATTACACTTTTAAGTAACTCTGCCATACGGTGCCACTCCATCACTTTAGTTTTGTTGCTGATGCCACTGCTTAAACCACCAAACAACATTTTTTTCTTGCCTCGATATCTCTAAGCAAGACGTCTACTTAGCTAAAAGTTCCCTTCTTCCCACGTGCCTTGGCCATTGTTTTTTTTTTTAACAAACCCCCGATCAAAGGGGATCTTTATATTGATTTGCATATTAAAATAAGTATAACTATGGGAGGAGTCGGGGCGTGGCGGTGGGCTCGTGCACGTCCGTAACATTTCTCGCTGATTTGGATGTAAGAAGGAAAAGAGCGTAGAACTTTGCGTACGCACAGTTTTATGCATCTGGATTTTCTTTGACGTACACACAGTGTGAATTCTACGCACGCTGTCATACATGAGACCCCTGTTTTTTTTTTTTTTTTTATTTGCCGTACGCACCTTTTTGGTTTTGTCCGTATGCCATGTTTTACTGTGAATTCTACAAACGGCGTTATACATGAGGCCCCTGGATTTCACTTCAGCACTGAGTTCTTGCTGTGTGCTGATTGGTCAGTCTTCTATAATAATGCATGTGTCACTAATGTTAATGTGAAATAGTTGGATGAGTCTTTCAATCAAGAAAGCAAACCAATCAAAAGAAGAACTGAACTATTTAGCACAAGAGTATTTCAGATTCAAAATAGTTTGTAAAACCTTAAGTGGCTTGAAGTCTCCTCCCTGACATGGATTACTTGGTCATCCTTTCTAATTAATTCAAACATACGAGATGTACTGCATAGCCCTGTAATATACCTCAGTTCTGCTTCATCCAACCATCCATCTTCCAGCCACTTACCCCACTCAGGACAAACCACAAGGTTGGGGCTCATCTTGGACTGGATGCTGGACATAAACAAGCACACAGCTGAATGCTACAAGCAATGCAGAGGCCTCAATTGTGTGGCACACTACCCAGTGGGTCATACGAGTGTTGGGGGGGGGGGGATGTCGACACGTAACCATGAGGAAATGTGGAACTTGAAAGCCTACATTGCACCCTTTTGACAGGCGAGGAACAAATACACAAACGTGCAGGTCTGTTCAATCAGATGGCAGAACGACTTAAAGTACGAAGTAGACAGATTTTTGACAGTTATGAAAAGAGGAGCATGCAGAGCTTCCAAGACAAGCCAGTCATCTTATGGTAATGATTTAAAACCAAAGTTTAAGAGAACATGAGAAGAGAACTAGCTGGGATTGCACAAATTATTATTTAGTGAATGCATCTTCAAAATGCATTATGATTAAAGAAGCGGCTTATTTTTACAATACTTGAAATGTTATGCTAATAGATTAATGCGGGGGTGGAGTGTTTGGCTGATCTAGTGGGTCACTAGTTGGGGGGTGGGGCATGGGGATTCTTTTGCTTCCAAAGGGGGGACAATGAATGTCTTTAGTCTGTAATAGGAAGCTGGAGTATCCAAACAGAATCCAGTAACACACAGGGAGAACATGCAAACCACACACGCAGTCCACAGAGTTCCTTTTCAGATATATAACACGGTAATGCCCAATGGAATTGCTCATGACTCCCACAGGCCTTGTTTTTTATTTACTTCTCTACGCCATAACTCTTTCCGTTGGATGGAAATGCACTTTCTCTATATTTTCTTTAAGGGAATAGGATTTGGCTCAAGGCTTTTGACAGCGGTTGTTTCTCACACAGGTATTATTGCATTTCACCCATAGGCTGCGGCTTGCTTCTAATGCTGTGTAAAGGTCCATGTTTTCCCAGAAGGCCGTTCAAGTGCCAGTTATGCTGAGGTGCCTCAGAGTTTATGCGGACTGAGCTAATGTAATCACACTACCCAACACATCAACTAATGATAAAGCTCATAGGTCAGAGGTAAGCAAGGATCAGATTCTTTCTGGGGGGTATTATTCCATGTGGTGCCTCCATCAGCAAACAGGTCTATAACTTGTCCACCTGGGCATGCATCTGTGCATTTTAGATTATTATTATTATTTTTTTTTTTACTATTGCAATGCTGCTGATCTTGCCCTAGTACTAACCTGCTACATACCATAATATAAGGAATGCTACAATAGGGGAAGATGGGAAGATGATGGCGCAGGAGGTAGTGCTATCATTCGGCAACCGGAGGGTTGCAGGTTTGAGCCCCGGTTCCTCCTGACCCCATCAA
>JAODKL010000541.1:0-10031 GCA_026780765.1 Petrocephalus schoutedeni
CACCCCTTCCAAGGACTCCAAAAAGGGTGGGTATTCTGAACTGCTGTTTGGCGCATAAGCACAAACAACAGTCAGGACCCGTCCCCCCACCCGAAGGTGAAGGGCGGCTACCCTCTCGTCCACCGGGGTAAACCCCAACGTGCAGGCGCCCAGCCAGGGGGCAATAAGTATGCCCACCCCTGCTCGGCGCCTCTTCCCGTGAGCAACTCCAGAGTGGAAAATGGTCCAACCCCCTTCAAGGAGACTGGTTTTCATTCACTGCAGAATGGAGAGGAAAAATAAATCAACGAAGGCCTCAGATCAAAGAGGAGGAGTTAGTATTAAGTAATTTCTCATGTAAGGGGGCTGCATTATTTAATATGATTAGGCTCCAATCCTGCTTTTCTATTTTTCACCGAAGGGTACAATTTTATTCCTAAAGCTTTCAATTCAGGGGCGGACTGACGGGAGGGGAGTCGAAAGGGGGCAGCTGCCCCCCTACTGTAGGTCTGCAATGTATGCTAAATTAGCGATGTATGTCTTGTATGCTAATGGAGATTCAATAATGAGAGTCCGTTACTATAATGTTAGCCAAAAGTAGGCATAAGTCGCTCACTAACTCTTCAGAGGCATGATTTCTAGGGGCATTTTAGATCTAATGAGCTAGCTTTCACTTTAGTAAAGACAAAAAGAGCTGCCGAACACTGGAATGTTTGACTTCATAGCATTTATGCACTGGGTTGCCAACCGAGGCTGAAGTTGGTTTCTTTTTCGACAGTTTTTTTTGCTAAATCCATTCCCCCGTTCACCTTAAATAGACATAATGCATTGTAACAAACCCCGCTACCTTATAGTACAGTAAAAGGTGAAGCTGTTAACAGAAAAAAAGAAGACAGAAGGGACCACCACCGATGTTCTTTACGGAGTGTATTTACCCCTGTCTTACACTGGATGCGTGTCTGCTGCTGTGCGACTGCCCTGCATTTCCATTCAGTCCGAGGTCGTCCGCCAATTCGCACTGGACGCGTTTGTGGTCCGTATCTGATTCGGTGCACTGCTGTTTTGTGAGGTCACGTGATCACGAGAGAATCTTAAGATTGAGCCGGATAACGCGGAAACAACCAACGGCGTTTGTTTTGCTGATTTCTGCTCACTAAAAAACATTATTAGTAGGCTTCCTAGCTAAATTTGTCCTTGTTGCTGCTCAACTTTAATTGTGTTTAGCATTGTGTTGCATTGCTGTGTTTAGTGTTGTTTGTCATACTTTCTTGTATTGTAACCTACAGACAACAATTAATGCATTCAAAGTCCACTTTTGAATGACATGGATTCAAGAGTTTTGTGGGGGTTTTTTTTTGCTGTTTAAATACTAGGGTCAACAATATGTGGGTCACATATATGATTTTAGAATTATATAGTATCATTTATCATTATATATTTATGTTGTGAAGGGATCGTCTGGAGCTGGCGCATGCGCACTGTTACGTTCTTGATCCGTATCCATCAAAAATAGACTTGATGCGCATCTCGACGGACTGCTGGACATGTGACGGAACAGAGACATAGCAGAGACGCAATGCATCGGATCTGGTGTAAACTGATGCATTGACTTTATTGGCGGTGATTAGCTGCGGCTGCCGTGTCGGAGACGCACCACAACGCACACGCATCCAGTGTAAAACGGGTAAAACAGGGGTCAAACAGGGGTAAGCCTTTTAGCCCGTACCCCAGACCCGCGACTTTTCGCTTACACACATTCACACACAGTCCAACAAGTTCAATAACCCTTTGGCTTTCGGTATCCGATATAAAAAATGTCCAGGTTCACTTGGATCGAAGCCATCCTGCCCTTTTCCCCCGAGCTGAATCTGCCGACCACAATCCAGATTCGGTACGGCCGGAGTGCGGTGTCCTCCACTCCTCCATCGCCACTCCTGGTCAGGCACCCTGTGTAAGGTATACAACACAACAACGCACATTCTCCGGCAGAAAAATTCAGTATGTCTGCTTTTACCAGCAGCTCCCACCTGTCCAGGGCTATCCCTCTCCCTAGTCACAAATCTGAGGTCTCCATTAACCCGAATCCGTCGAGTCCTAACTACCCCACGACTACAACTACAAATATAAACCCCATCACATATACACTCCTCTTATAATCATTTCAAAGTCATTACAAGATCAATACAGCTATAGTAGCGAGTATAGCTGCTAATAATTTCATACGCACCCGGACCACACAGTCATGAGTGAATCCGCCGGTTAGCTCCCTCTACTTGTGATGTGCGAATCACAAACTTGTCTTTTTGAACGGATCTTTAAAGTGAACTGAACGAACCGATTTGCTGGCCAAAAACAACTTGAATCACTGTATACGCATGCGCAGAATGCCTAACGTGCTAACGTTCGGGCCAGTCCATATCAGCAACTCAGGAGGCAGTTTATCACTATAAAGCATGAGAAACACAGCCGTGACGACATCCAGCCAATGGCTGTCACGCATAAGTTCACCAAGCACCTCCCACTGACTGTACAATTCCACTGACCTGAGATCAGTGACTACAATGGACCCCCACAATGGGAGCGCTCCCACTGACCTGAAGTGTTACTGCAGTTCAGAATGATTTGCTGAACTAGAAGACCTGTTGATTCACCAGGTCTTCTAGTTCACCGTTATTGGATTCACTCGTTCGTTCAGCGGTTATTTGGTTCACCAGCTCCTTTGGTTTATCAGTTCCTTTCGTTCACATGATTCATTGGTTCATTGTTTTGGTGGTTCGCTGAGTCTGTACTATGTGACTATGTAATGCAGTGACATCTATTGGCCAGAATAAGTATTGTCATGAGTGAGTTCTGGTTTGTACTGCAAAATACTGACTTTTTTTTATTATTATTCATGTGTTTGGCTGTATATTTATTTGTAGCCTATAGTAACAAAATGAAAAGATGATAATAATAATATTAATTTTATTATTAAAATAATACATAAAACACCCCCAGCAACCCCACCCAGCAAGTAATACGTTAAGTATTATTATTGAACGAATCAATGATTCAAAGAACCGGATCTTTTCAGTGAACTGAGCAAAAAGAATTGAATCAGTAAAACGATTCGGTTTGCACATCACTACCCTCTACAGCTGGAATCATACAGCCAGTTTTAAACCGCTCACCCGGATCACACGCAGTCATGAGTGAATCCGCCGGTTAACTTCCTCTACAGCTGGAATCATACAGCCGAGTACAGCACACGAAGAAGGGTATTTAGACCTTGTGTAGCACAACACAGACTTGTTCACATACTGGTCATTGATTAGACTTCATTAACAGTGGGATTTGTATCACTTTGTTTAATCTATTTATTTATTTCGAAGTGCATTCATTCTCATCACAAGCGGCATATACTTTCTTCTATGAAAAAGAAACATTTCGGCTGGTGAATTGGCAATACAGACTCCCCGCACACCCGGAACAGTTTAGTGAGTGACTCAGAGGGAGCCGAATCCTAAAAAGGAACCGATTATTACAGCTCTACTAGCCCCCTGGAGGCCTGGAGGAAAAACATCAAGCATAAATAGGGGTGGCGCTACCTCAGCGCCATCACAGCATGTTCTACCATAATAACAACAACTTATCTTGTCAAAATGTCTGTTCAAAAGCTGAATATCATCTGATAAAACAACTATTACACTTACTATATCCAGTGTTTCAAGGTATCTTACTGTAGAAGCTTTAAAATAATGCTCTCTGAAACTGGTACTTCTTCCATTAAGTCCTGTTGAAAAACAATGAATGTTCTGTGGTCATACATGACCAGGGTAGTGCAGAGCCAACAACATCAAAAGCTCAGAGCAAATGTCATCCACCCCATGAGCTTTAGCATCGAACAGTTTTTTTTCACTACTTCAGTGACCTCAGCCCTAGAGATGGGCAAGTCCTCCTCTGAGTCTTATAGCTCTACTTACGCCAAGGAAGGCTTATCAGCCCACTTCTCTTTTTGAGGTCATTAGTTCTCCATCCCAGCTATAAACAGCTTGAGTAAAGCCCTGCTTCCCTCACCTGAGTCACCTGATGGTAAAAAAAGTCCTTCTACTGTACATGGCCTCACCAAACTCCTCCCACACCTGAATTTTTGCTTCAGCAAGTCCCACAAGCTAAACAAGTTCAGAAGGCCTGCTTCATCCTGACAGCTCCCTTTCCTGCTAGTGTTCACCACTTGCCACCGCAACAGCCACTAACAACTTTAGATGCAAGAGAAGTTCTGCCGGAGGTGAATTAAACATATCCTATACATGGGTCTCCACCAGATGCCTGCAGCATACCCTCACTATGTGTTTGGGTCTACCAGGTGTATTAGGCATTTTCTTCCATCACCAGTTCCAACTCACCACCAGGTGGTGATCAGTTGTCAGCTTAGTTCCTCTCTTCAATTGAGTGTCCAAAACATGCAGATGCAGAACCAATAATACAATTACAACATCAATCATCGATCTGCAGCCTAGGGTGCTCTGATGCCAGGTGCATGTTCAAACATGGTGTTCATTATGGACAAATCCAATACAGAAATCCAATGACTGATCATCACTCGTATTCCGATTGGGATTCCATTCCTCCCAATCACACCTTTCCAGATTCCACTGTCATTACCCATGTGAGTGTTGAAGTCCCCCAGCAGAACAATGGAGTCCCCTGAAGGGGCGCCTTCCAACACCCCTGCCAAGGTCTCAAATAAGGCCAGATACTCTGAACTGGTGTTCGGCACATATGCACAGACAGCAGTCAGAGCCTGTCGCTTGGGTTATTCGCAGTGGTGATTTTTCTTCTATGCATTTGTGTTTTCAGTATTGTTTCAATATAATGTATTCATCCATCCCTCCCATCATCTTTCAACCACTTGTTCTGGTCAAGGCTCCAGGCAGCATAGGACACAAGGCTCACCTAGGGCACCATGTGGACTTTGACATGTGTAATCATAAGGTGCTTTCTCACTAAAGTTCAGGTACCTAGTTCCTAGTTCCTAGGACCATCTCAATCATTATTCTGTGTAGCTTTCCCATCGCACAGTAGGAACTGTGACCTTTATGCTAAGTAACCATGGGAAATGCAAAAAGCTTATTGTGCAGGGCTCTTCAAATCTGGCCCTTGATTCAAAATCCAGGCCTTGTTTTCAGTTCTCCCAAGTAGATGGTTTAATAATTACTGATTCTGATTGGCCACAGAGGCTTCACACCTGGCTCACAGGTAACAGCAGGGAAATCAGCAGTGCTCAGCTATTGAAGACTGTGATTTGAATAGCCATGTTATAGGTTAAACTTCACATGTAATTTCATGCAAAACTACACCACCACTCCAAGACAATGGAGGAAAAAGTCTGTTTTTTGTTTGCTTTTTGCTAGATGTTCAATGGATCTAAAAATATGGGACAAATCGCATCCCTTATTCATAGTGGGATACGTAATTTTGTTTATATTCTATTTATATGGCCATGTTTATATTTCATTGTACAATCTGGCCAGCATATCGATCTTTTGTTTCCCACTGAATAAAAAATTATGTAACGTTATCCGTCTGATAAACGCTATGAAGTTTCACAGCTGAATGGAGATATACACCGCTTCCCAGTATTCTTCGAGCGAATGTCCAGTCTTTGGAAAACAAGCTGGACGAACTAAGGGCCAGGATAACCTTCAACAGGCACATTAAGAACTGTAACCTCTTTGTTTTCATGGAGACATGGCTGGACCCTGAGGAACTCTCCATTCACCGCCGGGACAGAACAATGGACTCGGGAAAATGCAGGGGAGGTGGCGTGTGTCTAATGACCAACAAACGGTGATGTACTGATGCACAGACAGTTTCGTCGGGGTGCTCTCCTGATATTGAACATCTTATGATCAGATGCAAACCTTTTTATCTGCCCAGGGAGTTTACAGAGGTATTTTGTACCGCTGTCCATATTCCCCCCCACGCCGACACCACACGGGCACTGGATGAACTGTTTGATGTTATCGACCAGCAGGAAATTTACACCCGGAGGTTGCTATTATCGTGGCTGGCGACTTTATAAAATATAAAAATAAAGCCAACATGAAGAAAGTTCTGCCAAAATTTCACCAACGTAAACTTTCCAACGCGCGAGAACATCTTGGATCATGTTTACACTCCGCATGCATACGCCTACAAAGCCCACCCCCAATCAGCCTTTGGCAAATCAGATCACTCCTCGGTCCTGCTGCTGCCAGCCTATAGGCAGAAGCTAAAATACGTGCAGCCTATGACACATTCGGTTCAGCTCTGGACTGACCAATCAGACAGCGCCTTGCTTCACTGCTTCAACATCATGGACTGGGAAGTCTTCCGGACTGCTGCAGACAACAATATCAACAACTACGCTGAATATGTAACGGACTTTATTCACAAATGCATCAATGACGTCGTACCACGGGTAAATGTACGGACTTACCCCAACCAGAAGCCGTGGGGTTAACAGAGAGGTCCGCGCAGCACTCAGAGCGCGGACTGCAGCCTTTAAATCCAGAGACCCAAGTGAATACAAAATATCCCGGTATGCACTCAGAAAAGCAATAAAAACAGCTAAAGGAAAATACAAAGAAAAGATGGAATCCTGCTACAGCAATTCCAACACCAGGGACATGTGGAGTGGACTGAAGACCATCACAGACTACAAGGGAAAGAGCTGCAGAGTAGGGGAGGTAACTGCTTTTCTACCTGACGAGCTTAACACCTTCTATGCATGCTTTGATAAACATCTATCTCAGGAGCTTTTGTCAGCAGAGGACAGCTGCCCTCTTCAGATATCTCAGGCAGACGTGTGTAAATACTTCAGGAAAGTAAACACACGGAAAGCTCCTGAGCCAGACAACATCCCAGGTTGTGTTTACAAAACATGCACCCACGAGTTGGTAGATGTCTTCATAGACATTTTTAACCTTTCCCTGCTCCAGTCTGCTGTCCCAACATGTTTTAAGAGGACCACCATCATCCCTGTCCCAAAAACTAATGTGAGCTGCCTAAATGACTATCGCCCAGTAGCACTCACCTCCATTGCCATGAAGTGCTTTGAGCGTATTGTCAAAGCCCACATCACATCTTTACTCCCTGCTTCACATGATCTGCTCCAGTTCACCTACAGGCCCAACAGATCTACAGATGATGCAATAGCAATTGCACTTCACACTGCCCTCTCCCATCTGGACCAGAAAAACACATATGTGTGGATGCTGTTCATTGATTATAGCTCTGCCTTCAACACCATCATACCCTCTAGACTTGTTATGAAACTCCGACATCTGAACATCAGTTTCTCCCTGTGCAGCTGAATCCTGGACTTCTTGACAGACAGACCTCAGGTGGTTCGGATCAGCAATGTCACCTCATCCACATTGACACTTAGCATGGGAGCCCCCCAGGGATGTGTGCTCAGCCCCCTGTTGTACACCCTGTCTACCCACGACTGTACAGCAACACACAGCTCCAACACCATCATCAAATTTGTGGATGACACCACCATCATTGGCTGCATTTCTGATGGCGATGAGTTGGCATACAGGGCAGAGGTGAGAGCCCTGACTTCATGGTGCCTCGACAACAACCTGCTGCTCAACATCAGCAAAACCAAGGAGCTAATCGTAGATTACAGGAGACTGCAAGGAGGAGGCCACACCCCCATCCACATCGAGGGAGCAGAGGTGGAGAGAGTCAGCTGCTTCAGATTCCTGGGCATCAACATCAGCGAGGATCTGAGTTGGTCACACATCATTACTTTTTATTTGCTATTTTATTATTTATCTATATACTTTCTATATCTAAAGTTGGGAGGAACACGAGTGCAAGAATTTCATTACGGGTAATGGTGCTACATTGTTATCGGTATATGACAGTAAACTTGAAACTATAGTGGTCCTATGAACAGTTACTCTGCAGTATAGCCGCCCAGCTTCTTCGGGGTTATCTTTGGCCTTTTGGTTGCTGCACTGATCAATGCCCTACTTTCCCAGTCTGTGAGTTTTGGTGGACGACCCTCTCTTGGCAGGTTTGCTGTAGTGCCACAATCTTTCCATTTTCTAATAATGGATTTAATGGTGCTCCTTCGGATGTTCAGGGTTTGGGATATTTTTTATAACCCAAGCCTGATCTGTACTTCTTTACAACTGACCTGTCCCTGACCTGTGTGAAGAGTTCCTTGGTCTTCATGCTGTCACTTGCTCTGTGGTAGCCCTTACTTAGGGGTGTTGCACTGGTGTTGACTCTGGGGGCTATCAGAACAGGTTGTAGGATCACACACACAAATACAGCACGGGCACCCAGATAATGGCTACAAGAAAGGCCAACATTCCAAGTTTTATGGCCGCTGAGTCGGCCATATCACAAAGGAGAACCAGGTGTTCGAATCTGCGCCCACACACCTGAGACTCCTCAGAGCATAGGGGAGACCCGCATTCCAAGTTTTACGACTCTCAGAGGTCCAGGGAAGAATGTCCTGATAATTTAGGAATCCTGCAGCCTCCCGGACAAAGAGTTAGAACAAAGCCGTTTCAAATTATAGCAGTACCACGCCATTTAAATTATGCCTCTAGTGGTCAGCCATAGAAGTACCCCGCCATTTAAATTATGCCTCTAGTGGTCAGCCCTAGCAGTGCCACACCATTTAAATTGCGCCTCCAGTGGTAAATTCCGAGAAACATTGAATTGGACACAATGGCATTTCACTCCGAGCAGAAGTCAACTATAGGACTACTTTTATTCAAATTGGTGGCATCTAATTAGTTTATTGTTACATAATCAACTTATGTTTGTGATTAATTAATTAGAATCACAATTGATTTAATTTGACTTTTTCTCTCCCTGTTTAATTTAATTTTGGCTTTTGGCATTTTATGATTTTAATTACTCCCTTCCCCAACAGAAGCACTTATGCAAGGTTTTCAATTAAATACATTAATAATAACAAATCAGTTACTCGCCCAATCACATCACACATAGTTGGGGTTCTGAGTGTGATAGTCGAGCTTTTCTGGTACTGGGTGGTTCCCATTTGCCCTTGCTGGTTGAGCTTGTCCAAGTTGCTGCTGTCACTGCTTGCGATTTTACAGTTTGTCAGAACTGAAGGGGAAGTTCTCAACTCCTAGCTTGGACTCTCAATCGAATGGGTGACACCTGAGGGCCGTTGCGCTGTCTCTTGTTAAAGTCAGATCACAGGCAGTGCAACCAATAAGCTGAGCCCCACCTGGGTTGTCTCAGTTGTGCGCACAGAACACGCCCCTTCCAAGTTGACATTGCTGGGGATCGGGGGAGTGGGAGCCGGGCTCGGGCCTGCTTGGCTAGGATTGAGCTTGTAGGATGTGCCCTGTCCGGGAGAGACACCTGACAGCATTCAAACCCCTCCACTCAAGTAAATAGCTTAACATTGTGACACAGGCAAGCAGAACAGAACCTGCTAATTTTCCCTCATCTGGTTAAAGCTGATCTGTACAACAGAACCCAACCTAGGGGTAATCTGATCTGCAACAGCAAGCCAGGTTTTGAACGCCGTCCCACTGCTATTGCAGCTCAAAATTCTCCTTGTGTTCCCAACTTCCCTTCTCTCTCCTGACAGCCCATCAGCAGTGACACACATCCAACGGTGTGACTCCTTCCAGTCTTATGCTACGTTCACACCGGGGGCGTCAAAGACACCAGCCGTCGCTCCCGCCACCCTGAACGCGACGCTAGCCAATGCCAGAGATGCTCTCTGACGTCATAGAGTGGGCGGGGACAATAAAACACATAATTATGTTTTGACAAACACTAATGCTATAAATAAGTTTAACATTACCGACAATTTGCACTGTTTTCTCTGCTATGGCGCCAAAATACCTACTGATCTCCTTCCTTTTTCACAAAAAAATATATTATGCACTCCACCATCTCAACTGGAACACCGATTGTTTCGGACACTCTGGTCCATGCCTAATTTTTTTTATGTCCCTGTATGCAAACAGAGACACATCATATATAACTGGGTACCCGGCCACAGCAATAATAAGTCTCTCCTC
>JAODKL010000542.1:0-10016 GCA_026780765.1 Petrocephalus schoutedeni
AAAAAAAGGATTACTAAATCCGGATCAATTTTATCCGGATTAAACCTTTTGAAAAACCGGGCCTTGGAGATGACGCACCACTTCCTTTACAACACAAGATAGAAAATTCACCTTTCTGTATTCCATCTCCTCATTTAATGATAATGCAAAACTTTCCTCTGAATATTCTTACCACAATTTTTGGATTGTGCACCCTTTATTTTTTTACTGTTAGTCTCCTCCACACTGGAGCCGCAGTTTACTTTTGCTTCTGCTTCCAAAGCTGCCATTCTGGGGCCAGTTTCACAAAGCAGGACCGGAGTTGTGTGGATAGAGAGGTTATTGAGTGTTTCTCAATAGCAAGAATGCAACGATCATACTTGTGGTCTTGGCAAGACCGGTCTTGCTATTTTGCCTCCCAAGAGTAAACCTGAGGTACAATTAATTATGGGACTGGTCTCGTTTGGCAAGGATGCAACAAATGCATCCTTGATATTTGGGCCGAGGTAAGAACGACATCCAAGGATTTTTACTGCCCTGTGTACTTCTGTTCTACAGTATTCAAACTGGTCTTCAGCAATGGAAGATGAAGTAAAACAGGTACACGAAAACACAAGCAGAGTAAAGTACAAGTAAGAAACACCCAGCGTCATGAACCCCTGAAGTTCAAAATGCTTGATTGTTGTGTGCTTCATGTCGACTTCAAATAGTTCCAGAAGTGTTTGGCGGGCTAAGTTTTAGCAATTAATATCTAGCAAATGCATTTATTTACAATATTTATTTAGCACACTGATATGTGTATATACTTACATCAATATGTTTATTTAAATGCAATATTTGGTATTATTAACCTGCCTTGTTGACATATTTGAGACTTATGTAAAGCATGGTGTTGCTGTTTACTGCTTTTAATTCTTTTTATTATTATTATTATCATGTTCTTAAATTTCTACGGTATTCAAGAGCAACCGTATCCTAATGTTTATTTATATTTTTTGTGAGAGGGGAAGGGAATAAACATTCAAATATTCAGATCAGAGTAAATGTTCTAAGATTTCATAAATGCATGGTGGTTTTGGTAATCCTGTACAAACCAAGGACCTAAATAATCTTCATTACTCACTAATAAACTCAAACAAGGACAGCAGTTTGTCTGTGCGCTTTCTTTCATGCTGTTTTTGCAAATAGTCTCCACCATGGGTTGATCTGCTTCATGGGGATGCTCCAGTCACTCAGAGAAAGACATACCGTACAAATGTAATATGGAGAGGAGAAAACACAAGTTATCTCAAGTCAGCAGGAGAAATCGTATTGTAACTAAAGACTGCAAAAAAAGCAAATGTGAGGTAATCATGTTGAAACACTGCATTTACACATTATTACAGTCCACACCATTGGGAAGTTTAATATCTGGTTTGTTAAAAATAAGGAACAGGCAAAAGCATGCAAAACCCATGGGGGTGAGGTCAGATGCTCCAATATCATGTTTCACTAATATTTATCTCACCCCCAACCTGCAAAAACAACAAAAAAAAAATCACATTTGGAAACCTTTTTTCTGACTCCACAACATTTGATGGAATAGCATTAAGAGAATGGAATTTACAGTTAATAGACTAATAAGTAATTTAGTGTGGAATAATCCACTAAAATGCATTAATGCACATGTTAATTTGATACTGAAGTGCTGATAATATTCAGTCCATACAATCCATCCATACATACATTTTCTGTAGTTGATTGTCCTATTCGGGGTCGCAGGTGGTCCAGAGCTTATCCCAGAAAGTACGGGAGCAAGACAGGGAAAAACCCAGAATGGGATGCCAGGCAGTTTGATTTTTTTAATTTCATACCTTTTTAAAGTGCATCACAAATGGTCTATTCTGCTGCAACTCTATTGTGCTGCAAGTATTTTATGCAAATTTCTGGGAACTATTGAGAGGCTCCATGATTTACCATTGCAGTAAAAAATGGTTCATTGGAATGAACGGAGATGATGCCACTCACTCTAATACACAGATTTTCCATTGCACCACTTTTAGGTTGTGTCTGCTAGAACTGTCTGTACTTATGCTGGATTTTATTTACCTCGGAGGTTGGAAGTCGGAGCTAGGAATAACGGGTTCCAGTTAAACGGGTTCCAGTAGTCGGAAAGCCATTTAGCAATATCAGGGACCTGTTTTAAAAAGCATGGTTTCCTACTTAACTGGATAACTTATCGGATTTAATGTACCTCAGTTTAAATGGCCTTTATCTTCATTTACTTACATTCATAAATTTCTTTGGAGCTTCACACTCAGCATTAACATAACACATGCTGAATTCCCAATAGTATAATTCATGAAACATTTCACTTTGTGCTTGTCAGACAAAAATGTGTTTTAGCTGCTACTGACAGAGACGACAAAGGTTGTTAACGTCAGGTACCACACCCCTATGCTCTGTGGCATGTCGCAGCATCCCATACTGGCCTCCAGGGTGTATTATTTTCACATTTCAGAAATGTGTGGCTTAGGCACTATTCCTTGGGATTCTTCTGATTCACTTCTATTCTCTTATCAATATGGCAGCAAACTTTCCTTGAGTTTCTTCTACAACCTGCTGCAGTGTGTTGTGAGTTTGCATCACTCTCCAGGCTTAGCTTGTGCGCCTTAGCTTTGAAGTACCTTTCCTTACAAGGTAAACAGTCCTGTAAACTCAGCTGATATATTTCAGGATGCTCAGCATGTCCATCCAAAGCCTTTTTGTAGATTTATCTAGGGCAGCAGTCTAAGCAGGGATGGCCAAACTGCCCTCTCATCAGCCACTTCCTCCAGCTCCACCGGGGGAATACCAAAATGTTCCCAGATATAGTCTCTCCAGCGTGTCCTGGTACTGCCCCGGGGCCTCCTCTCGGTTGGACATGCCCAGAACACTCAGGAGGCATCCAACATAATTGCCTGAATGACCTCAACTGGCTCCTTTCGATGCGGAGGAGAAGCGGCTTTACTTTGAGTCCCTCTGGAATGCCTGAGCTCCTCACCCTCTCTCTAAGGCTGAGCCCAGCCACCCTGCGGAGGAAACTCATTTTGGTCGCTTGCATCTGCAGTCTCATTCTTTCAGTCACTATCCAGAGCTCTTGACCATAGCTGAGGGTAAATTGAGAACTTTGCCTTCCGGCTCAGCTTCTTCTTCACTGAAACAAAACATTACTGCAGACGCTGCCCCGTCTGTCGATCTCTCGCACCCTTCTTCCCTCACTCGTGAACAAGATCCCAAGATACTTAGACTCCTCCACTTGAGGCAGAAACTCATCCCCCACCAGGAGAGGGCAATCCACCACATCATCCACAAAGAGCAAAGACGATATCATCAGGTCCCTGCACCAGACCCCCTCCGCCCTTTGGCTGCGCTTAGAAGTTCTGTCTCTAAATACTATGAATAGAATTGGTTAAAAAACAATTTCTATCAGATAAACATAGGTGTTTTTATAGCCACTGAGCCTGTGTAAAAGGAAGAATTGACTGGTGAACTTAAAGTTCATGCGTCAAAGCTGCTCATTACGTTTTATTTTTGAGCGTATACTACCATCCAAAAGTTTTGGGTCACTTACCATTGGAACAGACTTCATTTTGCAGAACAAGAAAAGACCGATGAGTTTCAGAATAAAGTTCTTTGTTTCTTGTGATTTTGCAGTTGAACCCACTACTATGGATGCTCCAGATACTCAGCTAACCTAAAGAATGCTTAAAGAAACCGAAAGAACCTAAAGAAAGTTGTATTGCTTGTTTAACCAGCACAATAGTTTCCAAAAAGGATTTCTAATAATCAAATTTGCCTTTTAAAATGATAAACTTGGATTAGCAAACTGAACACTGACCACTGAAACACAGGACAGATGGTTGCTGATAGTGGGCCTCTGTTTACCAGTGTAAATATTACATTAAAAATCAGCTGTTTAATGTTACAAAAGTCATTTTTTTAATTTCACAGTTAACACTATAACAATGTTTCCCAACTCAGTCCACTGGGAACACCGGACAGTACACGTCTTTGCTTCCTCTCAGCTCCCAGCACACCTGTACCAGGTATTCGGTGTTCCTGATTGGCTGGGAGCTGGGAAGGATCAAAAACATGGACTGTTCGCTGTTCCCCGAGGACTGGGTTGGGAAACACATGCAAATCACAAAATTATTATTCTGTTATAAGTTAAGAAAAGCTGTACATTTTATAAATATTACACATTTCTAGGGCTGTAACAGTACACATCATCTCATCATTTGATAAGCAAGTATTTGTAATACTTTTTGATGTAATTGTGCCGATCTCTGATGCTTGTTACTTTTGCAACAGCAGTAAAGGGTTTTCATCATCATTGACTGAAGGTATTCAGTTATCTGGAGGTTTCACACGAGATTAGTCTTTTCTTTGCTGTTCCCCTCTGTGTTATTTTTCCAAATTTCTGGCCTTCTCTACAGATGTGTTTTTCTGATTTATCTCTTCACCCAGCAACTCTTAAACTTTCAGTTTAAGAAAGTTAACATTGCAGAATGGCTGTTGAAGTGAGACAAGTATATACTGTATATGTAACTTCCTTTTAAAAATGAATAGCCTAGTAATCAACTATCAGCAAGTTTATGCATGGCCAGCTGTAATTACTGCAGCTTTTCATCCCAGCTGAGAGAAGCTCACATCCTTCTGTAGACAGCAGTAAATAAATCCCCAACCCACTCCAATCACATTCAGATATTGAGATTAATTCATTAAAAGCTTGGGAGAAATCAAAAATTTTAATACTTGCTTTAATTTTATTTTCTAGTGGCAAATCACATTATTCTGTAACCTATTCTGTCTATGGTATAAAGGCCTGTTTAATGCAAGATGCTTGTTTTTTTAGCATGTTTTAATGATTATAGCAAATTATTCAAAAGCTAGAAATCTACACTAATTCATAATTGGGTGGAACAGATTCATAAGCAAATATTCTTGCTTGAGGCTAAATAAATAATTGAAAAATATGTGAAAAAAGGACATTTTTTAAACTTTTGGGGATTATTCATAGGCATCAGCATAGTAGTGTTTGCAGACAGAAATGCATTGTTTATATTAAAGAAATTTCACAGTCAGACTTCTAAATACAGGGTACAGTAGTGTATTCTATATATAGATATGACTTTTATTAGCATTTACTGTTGCTATTTGCACAAAGCTAAATACAACATACCGTTACTATGTAAGTAACCTATAACACTTTTTGGTCATATACATATGCCCTCTTTAAGTTCTTTTTTACCTTCCATCTGGCATTTGATTTTTTAAGCAGTTTCTTATGACAAGAAAACATATTCATATACAGAATTAATTTATGGGGTCTGTACTGTATATGATGGGACACTCACTGTGGATATGCTCAAAGAAGTCTCAGCTCAAAGGAAACGCATCCTCAAAGAACTGCAGCAAATTGGAAATTCCTTTTAAAGTCTAGGTAGACACTGAAGCCCAGTCCTGGCGGTGTCTTTGCCATGCAGAGTGACCAGGAGTCCTGTGACCACAGAGGCAGCTGCTGTGTCTTTAGTCAAGCAGCAGCTCTGCTGCACTTCTAGGCACATTTACCTTTTTACATTCCCATTCGACTTTGGGCTGTTTAACACAGTAGAGCGTAGACAAACCAGCAAAAGTTTCCCTGATATCTTAAATTCACTGTCATTATTATGGGCCTATTCATTTCAATGAAAGGCCCATATTGTTCTCCAAGTCCAAAACATTTTCCGAATTTGCGCTTAGTGATTGAAATGAACGGTTTCACTGGCACGTCGCAGGGCTTACCTAGCCGGACGGTTTGACATATCGGGTGCCTCGGTACACCTTACGGATCGGGTACAATTTCAGCTTGAAGTCGGGAAAAAAAAACCTTTATTTATTATATCTTTTTCTTCCGTAAAATTTTGGCACTTAGTGCACGTTGTACCGTAGCGTGCACCCAGGCAAACTATATATCAAAAGATTCTCCTTGATGGTATGAGGTGTGCCATTACTTTTCTTTTTAGTTAGTGTTACCATAGCGACGCTATAAGCGTTCAAACACGGAAAAAGTCCCACAGGAATACATTGAATGCGGTAGCATGGTTAGCATATACCTTTTCCCATTGACTTCAATGCATTTTAGTCAAGGTTTTCCTACTCATCCACTGTTCATGCCAGAGCTACAAGACTCCATAATCAACCTCAGGCCTCATCACTTACCACCTAATGAGCACCATTGTGACCCGCACTCATCTTTTCTTGCTTTTATCATCCCTCGTTCTTTCCCATTGACTTGAATGCATTTTAGTCAAAGTTTTACTATTTAGCCAGTGCTCATGCCAGATCTACAAGACAAAAAAATCAAGCTCAGGTCTCACCACCTACCATTTAATGATGACCTTTGTGACCCGCACTCATCTTTTCTTACTTTTTTAATCCCTCGTCCTTTCCCATTGACTTCAATGCATTTCAGTGAAAGTTTTCCTACTCGGCCAGTGTTCATGCTACGACTATAAGACTCAGTATAATTATCTACCAACCACATAGCACCACCTAAGCATCACCTAGCAACCGCCTAGCAACACCCTAGCAACCACCTACCAACACCTTAAAAACCACGCTGAAGTTCATGTTAACCACACACCAGCAAACACCGGCCACTTTATTAAGAACAGCAGCTGTCCCTAGGTCAGCAAGCGCAATAGGCCCATCTTAAAATTTCTACAGGAATTTTTTTCTAGTTAACTGTTTGCTGCAGCTAACCTAGAGAATTCACAAACTTTCAATTTCTTTAGATTCTGGCGATGATTAAGTGGTTCTCTGAAGAAAAGACTACAAAATATCCATTTATCCATCTCCCAACTACTTATCCTGATAAGGGTACTTTTCCAAGTACAAGACTTCAAAATGCATCCATAAAGATCACAAGTTAAAAAGTTCTAATGTAGAATAACAGATGAGGAAAAATAAAATATCATTAGTGGGAATCGGTTAACAATTACTGAAGTAATTTTCATGGGATTTAATATGAGTAGGAAATAAAGAATCATAAAAGAAATAAATTGTTAAATATTAAAGTTGCCTTTCAGCTTCAGATCGCCTGAATTTTTTAGGATTTCTTCCCTTTCATTGAAAATTCTTGAAAACTGAATGGAAATTAGCCACCATAATTTGAGAGAAGAACTAAGGCAGCAGAGATGACAGAAAATAAACTGACAAGGTAATGGTTCAGCTCACTCTGCTTTCCAGATTTTCTCTATCAGGAGCAAATGTCATTCACACTGTAGCTACACAGCACACCCTAATGAGGGGTGAGTTTTTTGAGTCCATCTTACCTTAAGAGAAAAATCATTTGAATTCAAAAGGTGAGAACTGGTGATGGGGGCAAAAGGAAAAACTTTGTTCCTGGCTGTTTTTAATGAGATGAAAATCCCCACTTCTCCCTGTTTCCTGGCTATAATTACTGATAATGTCGTTAGACACCAGCGTGTCGCTCTGCTCCTCCTGGTCGTTATGAAACAGGATGCCACCTTTGAAGTTCACAGCTTAATTTCACCCCCCTTCGAGCCACAGGTATGAGCCATGGTAAACATTGTGTGGTTATGCCTTATTAGCCGTTAGACCTGTAAGTTGCCCTTTGCTCCAGCTGACCTTCCTGATAATGAGGCTAATGGGTAATGGGTATGCTGCATTTTTTTGGCAATTTAATTATAATTTCAGCTGCAGAGGTACAAAGTAACCGCAGTATGAATATTTAAATAGTGACACAAAGACGAATGATGAAAAGCCTGCAGAACTACATGACTGACAGTGGATATTAGGCAAATGATTCAAATCAATAATCTCTTGATCTCTTACATATTAATCCAGTGCCTGCTGTTATTAAGCTTCACAGTGAGGGGGTGTTTGTAAGGATGGGGCACAGGAGGTCAGGGTGGCATGTTTGTGTAGATTTTAGGCCTAGTTAGGGTCCCAAGTGCATCCACTAACTGACTGAGAAAATGCACCAAACCTGTGGCTTTTCAACTTGGTCTTATTGATGGGCCTCACTCCTGAATAATTACTGTCCCTGATAAGGTGATGGCAAGTGGGGGGGGGGGGGGGTGGCGTGGTTACTATGCTGGTTCCTCATAAACTTAGAGCGACGTGACCCTTCTAATAGATCTAATCCCGATCCTGTTCCTGGCATCCCCCTGCCAAAATGTTTTCATTCCAACCCTACCTTAAATCAGGCTAATAATGAATGTGGCAGATTGAAAGCACTGTGGGTTGAAATTAAATCATTCTGGTGGGAGAACAGGATTGACAACTACTGGGTTAGGCAAAGTCGCATGTTAAGAAGGCAATCTGTATATAGCACAAGCAAACATTCAGTATGATGTTAATACATTATGGATATGCTTCTGATATGTGTGGCCACTTTTTCATTCTCTTGTTTATGTTGTATCATGTGATCTTCCAGAGAAATAATGGCATCATAAAACACACATTACTTCCAGGAAACTATCGAGGTGCAAATTAGGAATATGTGTAAAACTGCTAATTGTATTTTAACAGGTAAATATTTATGTCATCCTTCTTGTGTTATGTTTCTCAGTGTCATGGAGCAGAACGCTACATCCTGACAGCCTGTGCTGAGTAACTGTAGGCTGTGCATAAGAGATGACCTCTTTTGGACCTAGTTGCTACACTTCTGCAGACTGGCATGTTCAGAAATGCTGGGAAATGGCCCCTGGGACAGTATTACAGCACACTGAGAAACTGCCAGTTACACTTAAACACTGTGAGATAGAAAGACAAAATGTACAAGTAACACTAAAACAACGACTTTAAGAAAATGTAATGATTCTTTCTTGAATATTGGAATTACCCCTGCAGAGGCACGTGCAGGGGGGGTGGAGGGGGCTTGAGCACCTGCCCCTTTCCTCTTGGGTACCCCAAGTGCCCTTTTCTTGAGACATTTTATTATAATTTTTTAATGTGCGTGTGGAGTCCCGCCTGTGCCCCTCAACAATAACATTTAACTATTAATCACAATTTTGCTAAATAAAAGGATCTGGCTTGCATCAGTCACATGATAACCATTAACCATTGCTCATCCTTGACGATAGAGGGTGCTGGTTACGAGCCAGGAACGAGCTCACAAAGAGCACGCGCATTATTTGCCAGCTGGGCAGTGCAGAGCTGTAGGGGAAACACACAGACTGATGCAACAAAACCAGTAAGTAGGGTATGCAGCCTACACTATAGTCTATAGCACACAGGGGTATTAGGTTATTATGTACACGTTGTTAAGTTGTGTTGTGGCAACTGACGAATTGAAACAAATGAGCATGCTTTGTGTGCACAGTGTGCAACAGCGCAACAAAACATTACCTATCCTTTTATTAACTGCACAAGTAGTGGTGGTCATTAGCCGCTAGCTAACTGGTTAAGGGTGTCATGGGTCTGTAACTCTGTCCACCCTTTTAATATTTCGTTTTAAAGTAAGTTACAGGGCTTTTCCCCGCCTTTCTGGAGGGCTTATATTTCACAAAAAATGTAATATGCATATCCACATAATTATGGATTATTAGAATTACGATATAAAAAAAACACACGCACTGTATCTTAAAGAAAATACATTAAGAAACAGATTATATTAGATTTATATTTCAAATATGACAAAATGCTGATTTTACAGTAGCAAAATTATTGTATCGCTACAGTTTAAACATTTAATAAGTGATATACTATGATGCGATTCCATATTAGATTCTTGATGAATGCGGGTTGTTGTTATTCAGCCTGGTTCTATGTGCCCCTTTTTAACTTTGAGCACCCGCCCCTTCAAACACCCCTGCACAGTCCTGCACCTGCACATTATAGTGTACTAAACCCATTCACTAACACATAAGACAGATGTCAGTCATGGTCAATGGGAAAAATGGTAAACTCTCAAGACTGTGGAGATGATCATGGACTTCAGGAGACACTCCCCAACACTGCACCCCCTCACCATATCAGGCAGCCCAGTGTCAGCTGCTAAGACCTTC
>JAODKL010000781.1:18724-33937 GCA_026780765.1 Petrocephalus schoutedeni
AAAATGAAGCAGAAATAAACGCAGCCTTACCAATACTTTGTGCCGAGGGCTTTTCTTGAATATTCAGTGCTTGTGGAATAATGCATGCAGTGAGGAAAAGTTACACGAGTTACGAGCTGGAACCTCTAGCGATGGCAGCTGGCAGACACAGTTAGCGCCAGAGAGGGAAAATCAAATCTAATAGCCCATAAATAATGCACGGTTAGCTAATTAAACACAGATGTCTCTTTAACAAGATCTGTACCTGCTGTTTCTTCTTCAGCCGCCGGCAACCCCTTGTCGGCCCTTTCTTTAGGGGGCTTCTCTACCCTCTTTTTCATATTCATATACGGACCCTGCGGTGACGTCAGCAGCGATCTCAAAGCAGCAGGTCACAGTGAGAACTTCAATAACCAAAATGAAGCGTTTCTAACGTTTCCGGTAAATAGCTTGTTTAAACTACCGGTATTCATCCTATTAGTTATGTCATAAGGCTGAGTATGGAAACCGACCCAGATGGGCAAAATCTACGTACAAAGACGCGTATACGTTAGTATGTAACAACTTATTTCGGTCATAATGTCCAGTATATGAAACGCCATGTATTTTGGCGAGAGGGTGTGTTGGTAATATATGCAGCTACATACCTCAAATATGCTCACCGGGCAGCGTCTTTGGTGTTGTCATAGCAATGTCGGCGCGGATCACGTGATCTGCTGCTAACTCACACCCCAGAATAATTAAGGAAACATTAATCCCCGTCTATGGACTTCGGGAGGAAACCCGCTGAAATAGGAGGACAGGAATCGAATCCCCTTAAAAGGGCAACTGCGCTGATAACGAGGGTTATATACACTGTGTGCCCAAGCTCATCTCCTAGGACGAGCGATCCGTAGCCTATAAAATACTTAATTCTTAATTACTTCAATCTAAAAATTAAATTTAAATGACCGCTTATTTTGTGTTATTCCACGGACATCTCTGAACAAAGCATTGTTATTGTCTGTAGCAGAATGAGCTACTGAAACATCGTTTAGCCTTAAGACTGTGCCTGGATAGTCGCGAAATATGTTTTTACACATAACAGTACGCCACAAAATACAACATACATCTCTGGACAATCAAAAACACATTTTTGTTTACCAAGAGAGATGCACATGGGAATTACTCACCGACTCTGAAAAGTTAGAAAAGTAGGATAAGTAACCGTATTTTAATGACAACAGTCATCTTCTGTTTACAGTAATGTAGTGTTTATTTAAAAAACGAATAAAATATAAAAAGTAAAAACAAAGAGCATTGTCAAGACTTTAGAATCATAATTACAAACTTTTAACCAGAGTGGAAGAACTCGGGACAAACTTTTGAATCCCACACAATGTTCATCAGTCTGTCCGTTTAAATTAGAATTAGTCTTTTGCGATTGTCTAAAAAAAATAAAAATAAAATTACACAAATGCACACAGAAATACAAGCAACACATTTATTACAGATTTCACAAAATTAGAATAGTTTTTTTATTAAAAAGATATGATATTGATTTAACATGTGTTTTCGCCTCTTTTAAATATCGATACATCACCATTTGGGGTTGTTTTTTTAGTGTTCAACACTTTTGCAGCAAATCAGGGGTTAATCCTCCTCGAGAATCATGACACGGACAGTAATCATAAAGCTACTGCCTCTGCATCTTCCGTTTTCTACGAAATTTATCCCCCACCCCCCCAGCATATAGATACAATTACTATGTATGCAAAAGAAATCCTCTTAAGGAAACTGTATTTCACGAGATAAACACCTCCTTGCTGCGTTAAGCTTACATTTGACAACAATACTAGCAACCGCAGCAAAAGTATTAATAACAATAATAGTAATATTAATAATAATACAAGCAGGCTCCATGGTCCGGATCCTGTACAATACATAAAAAACCAAATCTATTATATGATATTGCTATTTCAGACTCCATTGTAGCCTACACCAGCAACACTGAGCAACTCGGCCTGCAACAATTTGTTAGGCTAGCCTTATTTTTACAGTCCAAATTGGACATAATGGATCGGTCCAGTGGGTCTCTTACAGTCTTGCCCCAGGCCATCCATTATCTTTTTAAACTTTAAAATGAAAACCTAAATTTTCCCATGGAAACCAAAAAATGACTTCTTTTTTATCTGTGCCTTATGAGTAATCTTTCAAAAACAGCCTTGCCCATGCTCACATACTCTCGCATATCTTCTTTCATTTTGGCATGTGACTTTAAGCATTTATCGACTCTTACACCCATAAGTCTCTACAAAGCCATGCCAAATGAACATGCACAGATGAATGTATGGAAGCAAACATGCTGGCCACTGTGTTCCCAGAGCCCTGTTCCTCCCGTGGGCTGACTGCTGAAGTGATTCTTGTCAGGGAGTCGTGGCACTGCTTAAGCGATGGCTACATGTGACAGATAGACAAACAGACAGAGACACTGCCAACCTGTGCTACTTAACCTACACGCCAGTCCTGTGAATTCACGCCCTTCAAGCACAGGTCTTGCGTCTTCTCGGTCATTGTAATGCTGATATAAATATCTGAGTATTCACCAGCTCACTCTCAGATTATGACACGGGTCCTAGTGTGGCACTACAGGTCATCATATGACCCTGTGACATGTCCCACCCTCCTAGTGTTTCCATGGCTTTGCTGAGCCTTGCCAGTTTCTGTGTTTACTTCCTGTTTTATAATGTTACCACTCTATTTCAAGTTTTTATCGAGGACCACCTTCTGCTGCAGCTGGGGTTTTGTTACATTTCAGACAGATCATACTGTCTGTAATACATCGCTGCCTGAGTCATTGCTCCCAGCCCTTCCATCTCCATGGTTCTCTTGGGCTCCATTCCGTCTTCAAGCAATCCATAATGTCCCTCTGTGTATTTTCATCTCCTTTGGAGAAAACAGATAAGACAGACTTGTGGAGGCGACAGTGCAAAGTTTCTCCCCCGCTGTTTCTTCCCCTAGGGATAAGTGCATGCGGTGACATCATTTCCTGCCACCACAGTCAGCAAATCCTAGTGTCCGTCTGCGCAGGCGGCGCCCAGATCCCTCCTCCAGGAGGTAGGTCACATCTATAGCTAAAAGCAGAAAAAGACAGTAAGAAGAAACTAATTAAAAATTATAACACTGACTGATGCTGCTATATCGGTACTGGCTAAATCCAATAAATGTGCAATGGGTATAGTCCAAGTATAGTCAAATAAAATGTTCTACATGCTTCATTCATGCAGTTAACCCATAGAACTGAAAATGAATACACAAAGAAAGTTCAATTTAAGCTCCCCAGACACTTGTAATGCTTTGCCATTTGTCTGCTAAATATGTTTTATAGCTTTTGTAACAGGACCACAATATCCGGAGCATATTCATTTTCAGAAGCAGACTTCCTAAGATATAATACTTTGACCTATACATTTGTCCAATAATAATAATAATTTTTGGGAGTTTTGCCACTGTTCAGTTTGAGGTAATTATGAGTAATCTGGGTCTTACTGCAATTACGGATTGACATTTTTAAATTTTGGACCCGGATGGTGAGTGGGTCGATTTAGTACTGAGGTAAATTCGGGTCTAGTAGGCAAACCAGTGAAAATTAATTGAGATTAATTTTAGTAAATGTTTTGTTTAATTCAGATTAAACTGATGAATAATTGAATAATGCAGCCGAGGGGGGACATGTATGACAGAGAGCAGGAGACTGAGATCCGAACCTTGTGGAACCCCGTGAATGACTGCAGAGAAAGAAGGTGACAATCATCAGGTACAATCATAAACAGTCCAGGGCGGTACCCTCCATGCCAGGGTCTGGGAGCCTTGACAGGAGAATGCTGTGGGATAGGGCTGCGTGAATTTTGAAAAAATTTTAAATATCGCTATGTGATTTTTTTGTGATAAATATAGCGATATTTACAAAGCAAAAATTTTATCCCAAAATAAACAACAGCCAAATAGAACTTATCTGCAAATAAAGTCCATCAAATAAGTTGGTGGTATTTCTAGGAGCTGTACTGGAAAATCACTTGTTTTTACTCAATATCATCCCTATGGAGTCCAAAATATTTCCACACAATGGAAGGCAAATGGTTTTCACACAGCAGTTCTGGTAAACTTTTCTCCTTCCCACAAATTTTGCAAAATATATCACTAACGCATCTATTTGAACAAAAATGATGAAAATGCTTATGATTTCATCTCCAATGGCTTGCAGAGTGCATGCAAGGCCGGCTACTAAACTTTTTGTAAGAAATTATCTATTATCCAGTCATACCAGCATGGCTCCTTCTCAAGCAAATTGTCTATTTTGAACCTATAGATAGGGGTGAGTAATCGATTGATCTTAGCGAATAGCGAACAAGATGATGATTGATGTAAGTAAAGGATGAATGAGGTCTGCAAGCATTTCCAGAAACCCTACGTTATATGGGGCAGTGACGTGATGCGCACGCATTGGAAGCAATGTCCCAACTATACTTGCGTGTGTAGTTTACGTGAATCTAGAGGATTAAAGGTCAAGTCCACTAGGGGGCAGTGTGAGAAAACAGTCTTGGTCGGCTCTTTTGTTTCTGCTCTCACTTGTTTGCATTAGTAACACTGCTACATTCTCTACGTTAATGTTGCATTGTATATTGTTAAATACCTCACAGTAGTTAGCAACCCATAATTAGGATACAGCATATTGGAAATGAAAATCCATTTCTGCAATTATTATTTTCAGTATTTATAAAGAAAAAAATTGTTCAAAATAAATTTCTCACAAAAATGTTTGTTCATGAATGATTTAAACAGTAAAGATGAATTGGATTAGGATGATTAGGATTGCCTGAGAGAGTGCATGCAGAGCTATTGCAAAAGTAGCATTTATCTGGTATATAGGTCAGTGTTGAGTAAAGGGTATTTATAGATTTTTATTTTTATAACAACTGTAAAATCTTTGGGTAAACTCATGATACGAGTTCATATATATATTTTCACAGGGCAAAACTATGCATATTGCTTTGTGCAGGGCCATATTGGAAAGTTTTAGGACTGAAAAATGTTCTGTTACATATTGAGATATAATATCCCTGATTTTAGTAACACTATATCAATTGTGATGCTTCTGAAATGAATATGTAATAAAGAATCTATATTATGTGGATTTTTTCCTCATGAAAGGATGATACTCTTTTTATTATGGGTTTTTATCTAGAATGTTTGGGAGGGAAGTATGATTATACTAGTTTTGCTTAGCAAAATAGTCAAATCTAGCATTATTATTAAAATGATTAAGATTTAACTATGTATATGAGCTTGGAGCATGGCACCAGTGGTCAATGTAGTGAAAATACAGACTTACAGGCCCACAAGAGTCAACATAAATCTTAGACTGAGATTAGACATGCAAAAATAAATAACAGCCATTTACACTAAACTGTAACCGTAAACTGTGTATTCTGCAGATGTTGGTGCATCATATTTATCATATGTATTCATATATATTCATCATAAGTAAACAAGTGGTGGATATTATTGTTAGGAATAAGCAGAGGGCTGTCAGAAGCTGCACAGTGCACTGAGGGCAAAAGATTCAGCGTATCATGCTGTTGCATCATCATCATGTCGTGTCTGTGTTCCATATTTGGGCACAGTTAGTGATCACACTAGCTGAGACTGACTAACCATGCTCTGGCCCACCTCATTAAGCGGGCCCAGGCAAGGTACCGAGCGATCACACTAGTCAAACAAACTGGACTTTCAGGGTCAAGCAGGCCCGGACATGGAATGGATCAGCTAGTGTGAGTACACCCTAGGAACGAGGCTGACTAACATAAGAGTTGGGGAGGGGATAAAGTTGGGGGGGGGGGGGGTCTAGTTAAGTCACCGGACTGTTGTCATGTTTCAGGATGTAATCTGAAGAGAAAAATCAATGTTGTTGACAACGAATAAGTTGGGAGATAAGAAAATAAAATTTGGATATATGACAATCAACATCATATTCGTAATTCTAATCATTTTGTATTAAATATAATAAATGATGCTGTTCATTTTTATGAACAAGCATAAAACCTAATTACCCTGAATTGATAATTTCAATATTCTCATATTCTATACATAAAAGGTGCTGCTATGTGATTCTGATTTCTTTATTCTTTACTTTTAAAAGTTATTCATCCAATTAATAATGATAATACAGTGGGTATTAATTTTACTGTATAAATGTGACACCAGACGGTTGAGTGAGTGGCTGCATTACGCCCTGTCCCACACAGCCCACTTTCCTCTAGGACAGGGGTGCCCACACTTTTTTGTCTTGCGAGCTACTTTTAAAATGACAAGGTCATTAAGAAATGCTATATACAGCTCCGGAAAAAATTAAGAGACCACAGGAACAAGTTTTTGTTTCACTCATCTCTCAATTTATGTTTATGCATCTGTGTAAAATATACAATTTCTTTTTGCAAACTGCAGCCTGATTCTTCTCTGTTTCTCTTTAATGAAGGGGCTTGCTTTATGGGACTTCAGTCCTGCTTCTAGCAGCCTGATACTAACTGTCCACATGGAAGTGGTTAGTCTTTCGTTTCTTACTTGGTCCGGCTCCCCTAATTTTTTATCTCCATTTTAGTGGATATAAATTGGAAGGCTAGCTGGGTCACTTTGCTCGCTGGGGTTTTGCATTAGCTCACAATTAGTGTTTGGGAGTAACGGAATACATGTAACAGCATTACGTATTTAGAATACAAAATATGAGTAACTGCATTCCGATACAGTTACAACTTAAATAGATGGTAATTAGAATACAGTTACATTGTTGAAATCAGTAGGATACATGGAATAGATTCATCTATTTCACATGTTTATTCACTCTCCAATTAAATTACAGCCATTTGCCGTGAAAGTCCGTGAAATAAAACACACAACTAGAAGCTGAGGTGCGGTTACGCCAGCTGGCTGCTCATTCACGGTGATGGCTGGCGCGACACAGCGGGGGGGCATTTCCCCAAAGCTTCCTTTAGCAACTTACATAGTTGGATCCATTCAGTTGCATGGGTCCAACTTAGGGTTGCCACATTTCATGCAGAAAAATAAAGGATGCCTACCATAGTGAGGCATTGCCACAACCACCATGTGCCAAGTGACGCACCAGTGGTGGTAAATTAAAACTTAAACCATGGTCTCAAAAAAGTATTACAATTCATACTTAGTCGCTTTATATCAAAACTTAGAGCTGTAAGATCCTGCGCTTTAGCTTCGTACATTATGCAGCTTCGAGACTACAAGCAATATAGGCTGTCTGCTGCTAGTATTCACACTGTTTTCGCTGTATGCATGCATGCTCTTGTCAAAATGTGTAGCCTAATGATAGCATTTCACTAGCAAAATAGCTTTAGGATAATGCTTTATGGCAGTGCTTCCACTGAACGATGAGAAATGTTAAATTGATGGTGGTGGACTTGTCATGTACATTTATGATGCGCAATTATTTAGAATCTGTAAGTGAAATGAAACCATCACCAGGGTTTCACCAACTCTTACACATCTGGCGTCATAATTTAATACATTTAACCAGTTGCTATGATAGAAGGAAATAACAGAATTGTATTCTTAAGTAAGCATAGTGTGATTACCACATTCATATCATTGTGAAATGTAAGACAATGGTGAAGTAATCCAAAGTATTTAGAATACGTTACTCACATTGAGTAATCTAACGGGATATGTTACAAATTACATTTTAGGGCATGTATTTTGTATTCTGTAGTGGAATACATTTTAAAGGTAACCCTCCTAATACTGCTCGCAATACATTCTCATTTTCTGTGTAGTGACCCGTGTGATCTTCAAGATATGTTAGAAGAGAAGGGATCTAAGTAGTTGTTATGGTAACCTAATGTAACAAAGTTTTAAGCAACAGCAGACTGGCTGCCCTTTACATCAATCAAGTGGCAAATGCCAGAGGGAAGATAGATGACAGACTAACATTAAAAACTTTTTTTTTTTAATTCTATGTGATCTACCCAAACTACCCATTTGCAATAAACTGGTCAATCATGATCTATGTACTGGACACCCCTGCTCTAGGAGTTCAAAGATATGCAGTTCAGCTAAGTGGTGCCCCTAAGATATAAAGAGCAGGATCTGGACCATGGACAGATGAATAAAAAACTAGTGCTCTGGTACAATGAGACATGTATTCAAGCCTCTGCTTCAGGTTTGTTTGAGATGCTTAAGCTCGTTCAGGCCTTGGAGAGTGGCTGCAGGCAGAGCCTCCACACTACTCACCATTCTTGCTGGGTGCTTGGTGCAACAAGTTTAGCAGGATCTTGTTCAGACGCTGCCTCTGTAGCTCCCTCCTCTCTGACACAGAGGGGCTGAGGGTGGCAGAGGAGAAACTCAGTCCCTCGCCCTGCTCCCCCTCCTCATCAGCGCCACACTCCTGTGCAGGCGGGGCCAGAGACATCATGGTGGAGCGGGACTGCAGGGGGGCGTCGCCGGGAGTGTCTGAGTCGCCCTCCTCGCCACTGAAGCGTGGCACTCCGCCTGTGTCACCCGGGGACAGGTGACCCCCCACACCTGCTGAGGCCAGCTTGGGCCGCTCGGTCTTCCAGGAAGGTCGTCCTCCGTTCCTCTTGTAGCTGTCAGGCACATGGTGCGGCTGGGGACACAAGCAGTGCATCAGGTGACAGACCTTCACAGTGCCCTTCAACAGTACAGCACATTAAGCACTGAGTCTGCCCATTTACACAAAGGGTATTTTAATGGGTACATTTAGGAAAAGGACCCTGGGAACAGCCAAGTGACCGCTTTTAGATTAACCTAGAAGCCAACCAGCAGAAATGACTATCAATTTTTACTCAAATACACAATCATTTTTTTGCTATTTATACAGTACTTTTTTGTATTTGATTTGAAAATAATTTTTGCCACCAAGCAGCAGCATAACTGAGTTCCTGTTAAATGTTCAAGTCGACACTTTCTGCTGCATTGAGCAGTAGAAGGAGTCTGCACGTTTGGACTCAGGATCATGAACTCCAGCCCCACGCTGTATGTGAGGACTCTGCACGCTTTTCTACGCATGCCGGTCAGGCAGATGGATAGGTTGATGGATGGCTGTGTCGTGCTGATATGCTATAAGACCAGATGGCCCCTGACACTGAGCATGATGGGGGTGAATCTACATGAATGAAGTGCGAATGAAGAGATAAAATGCTAAAAAAGCTTAGACGGATTCTGGTGTCCGCAGGGGGTCCTGGAACCAATCCCCTGTGGATAAGAAGGGCCAACTGTCTTTATATTCGGTGACAAAACAGGAAGAACTGTAATAAATGCATTAGTGGTGTGGAGGTCTGTACGGGCCGTGGACAGTTTTTTCCCCATGAACCATGAAATTTGTGCACAAATACAAAATTCTAAACCAGGGGTCTCCAACTCTGGTCCTGGAGAGCTTCTGTCTGGTAGGTTCTCTTTCCTACCTGGCTTCTGATGAGCCACACCAGGTCCTGGGATTTACCTGAGAACAGGTGTGGCTCATCAGAAGCCCAGCAGGAAAGAAAACCAGCTGGATGTTAGCTCTCCAGGACCGGAGTTGGAGACCCCTGTTCTAAACTGAGCTCACTAAAGCCCTGTAATGTGTACATTATTTTTTTTGTTCCCAGTTTGCCATTTTGAATCCTTCAATTAATTTTTTATGTAATTAAAATGAATGTTTTGGTCATTTATCCTCTTGCCTACAGAAAATGTGACCGCAAAGTCAGAAGCTGGCATAAATATTGAAAAAAGTTTCAGATCTTGAAATCAACCCCCCGGAACCTATATCTTTATAATACGCCATAAAATGTCTCCCATTCCAAATTTGGTCATGTATATTTTTTAATGAGCAAAAGCTACGCTTTGAGGTCATTTAGTTACCATTTAAACTGTAAACTTATTTACGTATCAGTTATTTTGTTATGAATTTGCTGTTAATTACAATGAGTAGGCTACACAACAGTACTGTTTTGTTGCACATTACAGTGCAAAACACAACAAAATCCAGAATTGTCAAAGCAGGAAAGCACATGCACAGTTTCCTTTGCTGTCAGTGAGTTTTCACCCTAACCCTAAATGGCAGCTCCCAACGACTGAATAATTAAATTGTCCTCAATCAGCCTTTTCAGAATCTCATGGTCTTTCCATGTCACTGTGTCTGGCTAACTGGAGATGCACACCCATGTTAGACTATCAATCCTAAGGTTGCCACTTTCGATTTTAAGAAATAAGTGAGGCCACTCACACGTCTCCGAATGCAGTATTTAAGGTTTTTTATACTGGGAGATCGGGGAAAACACGGGATGGGGGCAAGCTGTCATCCTCACAATTCGCCAAAGACTTGATTGCACAATTAAAAGATGTCTTTTACGCAAAAAAGAAATGAACAGAATGAACGTTCTTATTTACAGTATATACATGGGATAGGATGGGACTAGATATACTCAGACACTCACAGACACACCCATTTGTATTCATATCTTTGTGAGGAACATCAATTCAGTTCTATAGGAAAATACTCTAATCCCAACAATGACAGCCTTAGCCCCTACCAAGCCCCAGCCATCAGTAACCAAACAAAATAGATGGTTTTTGGCATTTTTCGTTTTCCAAAAAGTCACAGATTTTTATAAAGTCGAGGTTCCCCTTGTGGGGTCCGAAAACACTGGTCCCCACAAGATAAAAATAATGTTTTTTATCACACTGTAGGAAAGACCGGGCCCCACAATGTAATGTATACATGTGCCAGTGTAACAAACAGAGTGAATCTGTGGACAAGGATAAGCCTCTAATCATCTCATCCTTCTCCTTGCTGTGACTAATTGCATATGACTAAGTAATGTCTGAGCTGGCCTTCCCTCTGCTATCACTATGTGGGGTGGCTTTTGGTGCGATTAGTCTCAAAATCAGGTCCAGATCTTCACTCTCACAACATGCCTGTAAGGTTTGAAAAAAATCTGCAAATACTTTTTGAGTTATCATGCTAATGGAATCAAATATCTGAAACTATGCTCTTTTTTCTGTCACTATGCAATACTGCTTCAGTTTTGGGGAGACCACTCTCAAAATTTGATCATTTCCAATTTGTCCATCCTACAATGTGCCTGTGAAGTTTGAAAAAGCTGCCTCATTTTTGGGATAATTTATCTGAAAATATAACTAAAATCTTCATTCATATAATGTTTTTGTCTGGCAGTAACAAGATTCACCACATATATTCACAAAATCAAATGTCGTCTGCTTTCACCCTTCCCCTTGCTGCAACTAAGCGGCCTTGAAAAAGATCCATAAAAAACTTTTTGAATCATCGTCTTAATGGAATCACTATGCAGCGCTACTTCAATCTCTCTCAGAATTGAATCAGTCCCAGCTCGCCACCCATACAATGCATCTGATTAGTTTTAAAATATCCATCTAATGGTCTTTGAGTTATCGTCGTAACAATCAAAGGGTCTGTGACAGTGGTTGTGGCATTCCCAAGTCCCGGTAATACAATTACCACTGGCAAGCACAGTCATTTACTGTTATATATTTTGGGATCAGTACGTCACCCCTCCCCCCGCCTTCCTTACAGAGAAATCCCTCTTGGGGGCTAGCCGCTTGGGAAAGTGGCTGAAGGCGTACGGTTTGGTGCACACAGGGTAGCGGTTGCGGTGGATCTTGTAGAAGAGGTGAGCTGACTTGTCCAGCCGGTAGTCGCAGATGTACACGTCCTGTTCCTTCACACCCTTGGGCCGCCCTGTAGAGGAGGCAGCTGTGTGTTGGAGCATGCAGGTGTACCGTGTTCCCGCATTAATGCTACTCTGCATTCTTGCAGTGCCATCGGCAGGGAAAGTGCTGAAGATGGCAAGTACATAGCCTAACACTCACACAGATGAACGTTCATCTATGTGGCCAGACAAAGATGCCACCTCGGTGCAGAATACAGGAGCAATAATACCATAGTGTATATACACTCACTGGCCACTTTATTAGGTACACCTTGCTAGTACCGGGTCGGACCTCCTTTTGCCTTCTGAACTACTTTGGTCCTTGCTGACATAATAGCAGTAAATAAGTGTTACAGGTGCTGCAAATGTCCCATTCTACCACATTCCATAAGTGCTCGGATGAAAAAAGTACAAAAAGTACAACACTGTTATATTTTCAAAATAAGTTATAGGATGATGACACATTACCTTTTATAGTAACACAAACTTAAATTGGGGCTTTATTAAAGACTTTTTATAGTAGCCAATGGTATTCCTTCATGGTAATAGCATCACTTAATAATAATAATAATCTTTCCTTATATAGCAATTTCCATACGAGGAATGAAGCTCAATGTGCTTCACATGTCAGATTAAAAAGAAATTGAGTTTGTGAAGTCACACAGAATCCCAGAATTCACAGCTAAAATCAGACGATTCGGTTAGAGGTAGCTCACAGGGAAGCGGCTGGAAGGGAAAGGCCAGGAATCTTTGTGCATGATTATTTCATTTTAAAACAGCTAAAACAACATCATTTGCAATAGTTGTTCTACAAATACTTTAACATGAGGGTCTTTTCAGTTATTAAGCATATATTTAATGGTTGTCAGGATTCTGATGTTAGAGTCATTTGCCAAATGATTTAGTGATTTTGTTCATAATCTTCTGTTTTGAAAGCAATGTCATAAACTGGGAAAAAAGACTGCTGGTGCACACAGGGGGTTCTTGGATTAAAAAAAGGCTGCGAACCACTACTGGATTGAGATCTGGTGACAGTGAAGTAAGAAAAGAAAACAGTCAAGACGACCGTCTGAAATGCTATGAGCTTTGTGACACACCACATTATCTTGCTGGAAGTAGCCATTAGAAGCTGGGTGCGCTGTGGTCATATGGTCAGCAACAATACTAGGTAGGCTGTGGCATTTAAACAATGCTCGGTTGGTACAAAGGGGCCCAAAATGAGCCAGGAAAATATCCCACACACCATTACACCACCACCACCAGCCGCCTGAATTGTTTATATAAGGTAGGGCAGATCCATGCCTTTATGTTGTTTATACCAAATTCTTACCCTGCCATCTGAGTGTGGGAGCAGAAATCGAGATAGTTCAGTATCCTGTTTTTAGCTGTGTTCTTAGGTGTGGTCTTCTGCTGCTGTAGCTCATCTGCTTCAAAGTTTGACATTTTGTACATTCAGAGATGCTTTTATGCATATCTTGATTGTGCCGGGTGGTCATTTGAGTTACTGTTGCCTATCAGCTTGAACCAGTCTGATTCTTCTCTAATTCTCACCCAGAGGGTGGCTGTTCAAAGTCATTTAAATCATCTTTCTTCCTAAATTCTGGAGTTTGCTGATGCTCCGGTCCTGTATCTGCATGATTTCATACATTGTGCTGCTGACATATGATTGGCTGATTATATATTGGCTTCAGAATGGGCAGACTGGTTCAAGCTGATAGAAAGGCAGTAGTTAGTACCTAATGAAGTGGCCTGTGAGTGTCTATATACTGCTAGGGGAAGAGCTGAGCATCTGGGCCTCACCCTTGCAGTAGGTGTAAAGGTCGAGGACACAGCAGGTGCCCACCACCGCCTCCAGTGGGATGATCTCATACAGCGGCACCCGGAAGAGCTCGTTGTGGTAGAAGCGGCGTGAGGGAGAGTGGTGTGTCTCATGAGGCCGGAAGTAGTGGTGGCCAAACGCAAAGCGCTCGCCGCTAGGGGACAGAAAAGGAATGTGAACAGAGGTGGGGAGGGCAAAGGGCCAGATTTCAGAACGTCACTTACATCTAGTCATGCTACGTGTTACATTTTTGACGGGGCCACATTCCACTACACATTAAGACATGAACTGTTTTGTCTGCTAACTGGCAGCTGCCCTTGGCAACATTAGACCAGGACCAACTTAACTGGCACCCTGTTTTCTTACTTCTCATTCTTCCAGAGCTTCTCTATGCGAAAGATATCCAGCTTGTCCCTGTTTATGTGAGACAGGAGGCGGTAGGACTGTCTGACCGGTTGACCATCTGGAGTGCGTCGGCTGTCCCTCATCAGGTACACGCAATCACCTAGGAGGGCGTCAGGCATGGGAATCAGCATCGCCAGTGACACACACACACCGCAACACAAACACACACACGTAGACACACACATAGAGAGACACAGACACATTTACATTTACAGCATTTGGCAGACGCCCTTAGCCAGAGTGACTTACATAAGTGCTTTAAAACTTCATTAGTGAGTATTTTCTGATACTGGTTCAATAAAACCCAGGCTATGAATAGCATCTGCCTAATACTCTGTCGGGAAAATACAGGGTTTTTTTTTTTTCCTTTTCCTTAAAGAAAAGAGTATAATACTAGAAGTGCTAATCCATGTATTTCTGAAAGAGGTAGGTTTTTAGTCATCTTTTGAAGACACCCAGTGACTCAGCTGTTCGGACATCTAGGGGGAGTTCATTCCATTAACTAGGTGCCAAAACAGAAAAGAGTCTAGATGCAGGTCTTCCTTGTGCCTTGAGAGATGGAGGGACCAGTCGAGTAGTGCTGGATTGTGGTGTGATGCAATCTTTTAGGTATGAGGGTGCTGGACCATTTTTGGCTTTGTTTGTGAGAATCAGTATTATGACTCTGATGCAGGAAGCAACAGGAAGCCAGTGGAGGGAGCGTAACAATGGAGTGGTGTGGGAGAACTTGGAGAGGTTGAAAATAAGTTGAGTAGCTGCATTCTGAATCAGGTGGAGAAGACGAATGGCACTCAGTAGCAGACCTGCTAGGAGTAAGTTACAGTAGTCGAGGAGTGAGATGACAAGGGATTGAACAAGTATCTGAGCGGCACACATAGTGGGACATGTAGAGACACACAGACAACCACAAAGACAGACATACACACAGACACATAGATAGACACACAGACACAAAAACACACAGACACACACACACACAGACACCCACAAAGACAGACATACACACAGACACATAGATACACACACAGACAGACACACACACACATACACAGACAAACACACACACAAAGACACAGACACACAAACACAGACTTGCGTATCTAAACGGGGACCATCCATTCATTTCTATGGGAAAAACCCTAGTCACGACACCCTTAACCATAAACAACCAACCCAAATACAGGACTTTTGGCATTTTTACTTTTTTGATTGCATTCACAGATTTTTATAAAATTGAGGTTATCCAAATGGGGACCTGAA
>JAODKL010001385.1:0-22869 GCA_026780765.1 Petrocephalus schoutedeni
TAACCCAACACCCTATTGGCCCTTTTAATTGCTTCCCCACACTGGCGAGAGTGGGACATGGAAGCATCAACATACACACCAAGGTCTTTTTCACAATCAGCTTCCTGTATTTCTGTGGCACCCATAAAGTACTTGTGTCTTATATTCCTGTTCCCTACATGGATTACTTTACACTTGTTCCCATTAAACTTTGTCTACCAGGTATCAGCCCAGTCACTCTAAATACCCCGCTGTAGCCTCTGTGCTGCTATTTCAGTATCTGATACACTACCCACTACACTACCTGGTGTTGTCTGCAAATTTGACCAATTTACTGTATATATCGTGCCAATATTATTTATATAAACTAGGAATTAATGTGGATGTCTGCTAGAATACAAAGTAGAATGGTCATATAAAATACAAGTGTAGAAAGACTGAAATGTAAAGTTACAATGTATTCAATTGTCATTTTTTGCCTGACATCCATGTACAATGTCCAAGCTAAAGACATAAGCACTTCTGGTAATTTGGAGACATCAATTAACCTAACTGCATTCATTTGGACTGTCGGTGGAAACCCACACAATAGAGGGAGAACAGACAGGATCTCCAGACAGAGTAGGGCTGGGATTTAATTGGTAATCCGGACTACATGTGAAATGTAGTTTGTCATTTGGGCACTATATGTCAGTTAAATGTAATATTAATTGTATTAAGTAATAAACTCAGAAATCTTTGGTTCCATTACATATCTGTATTTGGATCCTTGGCTCCTTTATTTGTTTGTGTTTGTTGTGCATAAACAAAAGATAGTTTGTATCAAAATTTGTCTACTACTAGCGCTATTTATAAAACTCACTAAATCATGTTCTCATTCTAGGAAAAATCCTCTGCCTTGGGTTGCAGCTAACCATGAACTATTTTAAACATAATACTGTTTGCAGTGCCTTGTCACTCAGTCATGAGTTTTGCAGATTTTTTATTTGTATATGTGCACTTTATCTGTACTATACTTGTTCCTGCCCGGCCTGTTCCTGTTTCACAAGTTCCTGTCCTGCCTTCAGCTGCCTGCCCGCCCTGACTGGTGTTTCTGTTCCTTGTCTCGTGGATCATCATAGGACTGACCTTTCAGGTACTGGATCTGCCATCATGACCACAGCTATTGTCATTCTATTCAGAATTTGTTTCCCTTGGTCTCCAGCATCCTGGTCGTGACATTGTGGATTAAGTATTTATTTATAAACCTATGTAAAGCAAAGATTGGTAGCTGAAAACAATGTTTTGCTGTTATTTACATATAATTACAATAATACTAACCTGTAAAGACAAAAAGAGAGCATGACATCAATCTAAGAGCAGTTTTTATTACCAGCTGCACAGGCTCCAGAGGGCCTGAGAGATGCATGACAAGTCCAGCTTGCTAAAATAAACCAACACTAGCAAACTAGACAGCTGAAACACTTCAATTCATACACAGAGGGACATTCTCAAAGAACAGCATTAGGGCACAAAAACAATTCAGGATTACCCAGAAAACAGAACAGTTACAGGTTTCTTAGATCAGCAGGACCTGTGGTTTTGTTATATTGAAATACACAGTATGCACTGCAGGTATAAAATACACAAATATTCAAAAACGGAAACATACAATAAGTTGAACCCCTCTCATACTGAACAGTAGTGATTCCAGAGTCCTGGTGATCAGAGCAGTTCATACTCAATACTGGCTGATTGCTTAGCAATTGAATGTTCTTCTGCTCTTTGCATTAAAGCAAGTACAGTGCTGATATATTTACAAACATACATACAAATTATCGCTTAAAAACAATCAGCTGGAAGTAACAATCAAAGATATCCTGAATTGGCTGCTCATTAAGAAAGCAGACAGCAGGTTCCTCCTGTACTACATAGAAGTTATATCACAATCAGTGTTTCTGTTACATACACAGTGACCTTGCATCCAGTTCACTATGAATTCTGACAGGAACACAGTTGCATTAACTCTACATTAGTTTCAATGTCTGCCTAAAAAGGCTGTTTAATAATTCAGACATTTAAGTCTAAGTCAGTAAATCCCACAATATTAAAAAAAGTGTCATGAGGTATGAAATACTCTGAATGAACCAGATCATTAAAATAGTTTGATCTGTGAAGAGTGCTGGTGCTGTCAGTGCTGGTACTGCACATTGTACTGTAAATAGTATAAAAGTATAATAAAAAACATTTTAAATGTAATGCTGCACTATACTGGTGCTGTGAGGTCATGCATAAAATGCCCAGTTGCTATCAATCAGTGGAAATCAAATTTCCTAAGTCTACCAGTTTTTACATTTCAATTTGTTTACAAACATGCATGATGGCCAAACACAGAAAACAATCTAAGGAGTATAAAATTCTAAGTACAAGAATTTACTCAATCTTCAAATAATGCTAATATATTTATACACAAATACACCCGTTTACATATAATATATAACAAATAACATAAATCCACTTATACAATACAAATAATCTTATTTTCTCTGAAGAATTTATCAGAGTCTTTTAAAGTTAATCTCTGCTTAACCTCATACTATGTACTGCTACCTGGTTTAGGTCCTCAGTCTCTATGGGGTGCTTAATATTTTAGTTCACCCTGTTAACCTTGTGCTTTTTTGATGTCTGTCTGGTACTATTAGCAGAATGCTAATCAGCATGCAGAATGTTGTACATTTTACCGTGGTTAGTGCAGGTTCTTTAAGGCCATAGAGGGACACTCTTCCATCGTATTTCATTTCTAAAAAGACTCTCATGCAGACTCTCATTTTTTTACCAAGAGCCTTTAAGAAACTTAAATCAGTAATTTTTTCTTCTTCCATTCTCCTCCTTCCTTCAACAAATAAAACTGTAAGTAGGAGCCTTCTTCAAGAATGGACAGAAAAAACAAAATTATTAAAAAGACGAGGACTAATACATACATATTTTAAATGCATACAATCCTGTAACATTGTTAGATAATGTGCATTGTTTTAAGGAATGATAAATAGACAGAAAGAGTGACGAAATGCAGACAGAGGAAACATCATATCATGTAACAATCTATTATGACCTGTACCATATATCACAAACACATTAGTAAAGGTTGGTGATTACTGCATGTACAACATTTGAGGTACAGACTGAAGAATGGGTGAAGGCATTCAGGTCCAGTGGGAGTGACACTGAGTTCCGGGTTCAACTCCAGTTGCAGATTCTGGATCCCGGCAGAGATGTGGTTATCTACAGGAGGGGCCTATGTCAGCCTGGGGCTCCCGTACATCTGGGCCATTCTCACCTTCCTCTGGGATATCCTGTAGATCTGAGAGAGGGAGAGATATGAGAGTTCAATAGAGAAATCACAGCTAGTTCAGGGGGTCTTTAAGACTTTTTATGACCTTTTTAATTCCACTTCAAGCTTAATTTAAGACCAAACTGTAAGTGGATATATGCCTTACTAGAATCAATACCTATATATTTACACTACAGTGACTACACACACTTTCATTCGTTTGTATTAAAAAAATACCCAACAATTGATATGTAATTGGCAAATCATATTTTACAAAGCAATGATCAAGGTATGGGTGGCAGCCACTAGAGCACCATCTCCAATGAAGGGGAGAAGCTGTCAGCTCCTGGGTGCTGGCAAGGCAGAGGAGACCAGGAGGCTGGCACATACTGGGCTGCTGGCAGGCAGCAGGCTGCTGGCGGGTGCTGGCATTGCAGGTCCCTCCAGCCACTAACCCTTCCCCTTAGAGGGAACCTGCTGTTTCTCCTGTTCCCTGGGTCAGGTGGCCTTGCTCAGCTGCTCCCAACAGCCCATCTCTTCCTGCAGCTCGTGGTACTCCTTAACCAGCTTGGCCTTCTGCGTGCAATATGTCTCAACACAGCCTTCTCCTCCTCAAGGTTGCCCTGGCACTTCCAGCAAGCCAGCTCCTTGTGCACACCCTTCCATCAGTTCATCCTGCAGTTTCCTCCTCCTGCAAATCGCCGCTCTTCCGGGCCAGGCGGGCATCCAAGCTGTGACACACTGTACCTCCTTGCGACTGAGCAGTGCTGTCTCGCAGCTGCGTCAATGCAGCCTCCACTGCCTCGGCCAAATGCTTCTGGCAGTCACGCTCCTGCTCCCAGCTGGCCAGCTCGCCACGCGGCTCCTCCATCTCCCACCGCTGCTGCTTTCTGGATTCACGCAGCCGCTCCCGTTCCTGTTGGTCCCGCTCCTGCTGCTCAACCAGCTCACGGCGCTCCCGAGCCAGCCAGGCCTCCCAGCTGCGATGCTCCTCCGTGCGTTTGAACAGGGCAGCCTCAGATGGCCATGCTTGCAGCTGGGCTTGCGCTGCATCTCCTCGCAGCTGGAGAGCGACAAGCACTTAGGGCTCGTTAGTGGTTGGAGTCTGCAGTAGTATCTGCCCTCTTCAATCACTGACGATGTCATCTCTGTTGTAGGTTTGGTGGGCTGGCAGGAGCAACTGCACCGGTCTGGGGTGATTCAGGAGGACAGAGTGGCCCCTCCCTTACTGTGGCACTCTCAGCTTGTCTGCTGGCAGCTCTGGTCCAGGCCTCTGTGCACCCTTGGCTACCTAACATGGCATTTCACCCTCAAAATAAGAACAGGGCAAACAGAATGGTTTGGGTAATAGGTTTCGTTTTGGCAGACGGGGTGTGCTTGTGTGTGTGCGCGTGTATGTGCGATCGTGAGTCCAGGTGCGTGTGTATGTGGGATGGTGTGTGCGTGTGTAATTCCAGGCTACATTTAGTAGACAATGGCGGAGTCAGCAGAAGCGCCCGTATGTTTACGAAGAAAAAGAAAAAAGAATAAATAAAAAACACGTGAAAGAGTGCGGTTATCAAAAAGCTGAGAGTCACTCCTAATAAAGAATACGTTTACGGACTACGTTCCAAATTGAACTGAATTGTCCCTGCGGACCAGAAAGAGGCATTGTTTTAATGACACTACTCATCTCTGACAGTGCAGCGCAATACAACTTAGAATTCATCTAGAGACCAAGATAAGATTCGAACAGGTCTGGATGCTGTCCAATTAAACAGTTACTTTAGTATTAGTTCAAATAAGAGAACTCATGGCCATAGTCGGAAATTAGCGGAAGAACATTTCAAACTGGAATTGGGAAAGTAGAGTAGAGTACTAGAGTATGGAATAGTCTTCCTGTTAGCGTAGTGCGAGCTAAATCTTTGAGTTCCTTTAAAGCAGAGCTAGACAAGATTTTAGCATTTCTGAGCTACTAGTGGAAGGCTCCACAAACAAGCTTGATGGGCCAAATGGCCTCCTCTCATTTGTAAATTTCTTATGTTCTTATATTCTACAGTCAGAGAAGGTACCATCCAGTTCTTGGTTTGATTTATTCTGAAACCCAGACTGGTGAGGTGGGTTACCAGCATCACGTGTCGCTCACTGCTTGTTCTCTCATAAGAGAGCAAATTAGTTAATCGTCCATGTAAGCCAGCCAGAGTATGTAAGTATTCTGAGTGACTTCCGGGTCGTTGCTTGTGCGGTCGACCGGCCGGCTAGTAGAGCAGCTGTTTTCATTTATTTTGTATATTTTGTGTATTTATTTTAAGTATATAGTCCGTAAACGTATTCTTTATTAGGAGTGACACATCCCGCGGGTCCCCAGATTCCCCAGAAAGGTGGCACTGGCGGTTCCTGCTCCGGTTCCTGTGCTTCCTGGTCCAGTTCGCGATGTCGCTAGGCTCTTCACCTGGTGCCACGACCAGGCCCTCCTTATCTCCTGCCTCGTCCCCGGGCTCCTTGCTGGACTCTGCTTCATCGCCTGGCTCCTCGCCTGATTCTTCCTCGTCGCCCGCTCCACTTGTGTCCAGCCCGCTCCACTTGTGTCATCCGTGCCCTAAAGTAGCCAGTTTTGCCTTTTGTTCCTGCCCCTTGTTAGCTACCCACAGCTGCCTCGTGTTTACTTCTTCGGTACTTCTGTATTTAAGCGTCACTCAGTCCTGTATTCTCTGTCGAGTGTTGCTTGTCCCGCTTCCTGGGCCTGTGTTGTTTGTTAATAAACATCCCCTACAAGGGGTTCCGTGCATTGAGCTGTATCACGGGTCGTTCCTCATCCCTCCCCGGCGTGACAAAGAGCCACTTTTGTTCCAAGGGCTGTTCAACTTTTGATCTCACAACCACTGTTACCCATTGCCTTTATGCACCAAACCCCATAAAGGTATAACCCACTACCCATTGACCTCCTCATTTTTGCACCTCGTGTACAGTTTAATTTATTTACTTGCAACTGCAATCTTGCACCTTATGTATATATTAAGAACCATTTTATTACTTTATTTATTATTATTGATGGTGCAGATCTCCTCCCAGATAGCTGGGTTGCGGGTCCCATAGTCTAGCTGTTTGGCCATCTCCTCCAATAACTGATCAATCAGGAGTGAGGTGGCATTCAGGTCCTGACCGACAGCGCAGGAAATTTAAATATGTACTGGTACATAGAGGCAGTGAAGCACTCTAATTTGCTCAGGAGAGAAGGACCGGTTGAGGAGAATGACATTCTTCTGCTCGGATGGAGGTGGTGGGCCAATGAAGGCTCCACTGTGAGCCAGAGCTCTTCCATGCTGCTGACATCAAACACCGGGTAACCCCTGATGGGTACGCGGCTGGAAAAGGGTTTATCCCAGAAACGCTACATAGACCGCAGGTAGCGATTGCTTGCTAGGTGGAAGGCGAGAGGGGAGCTTTTTACCATTGCAAAAGATCCCTCTCGATTCCAGGGCTTCCCTGAACCGTGGGCCAGTCAATCTGGCCGTGGCCCTTTTACAGACTTCGATCAGATCGACATCTACAAGGGCAGAAGGCTCACTGCCCTATGTACTCGGGGGTCTGGACACCTGCGCCGCAGGGAGGACTGCTTGCGGGCAGACACACAGGTCGTCCTTAGACTTGATCGTGACCCGTAGCCTCCTCTCTAGTACCATCATAGGCAAAGCATGGCAGCAAGCGCAACTGCTGGGGCTAGCGAGTGACGCCTGGGCGTGCTTTATACCCATGCACGCAATGTATTTGGGATGGGGGTCCTTGCCTGAAATCATAAACCCGCAGGGGGCAGGGCAATGGCGGGATGTAACATCCATGACCCCGCTAGGGTCCCGGGTAGGAGAGGAGGAGGCCATGGAGAGCGCAGTGAAGGCTCGGAGCAGCATGAGCTAATTAAAATAGCTCGCCTTGACGTGGTAGCTAAACCCGAGTAGAGCAGGATTAAGTCCAATATCCATTTGAGATGGACAGGTCGCTTACTGAAGGGCCTGCGTTCGGCAACGTTAGCCTTGACGGCTCGTCTTTGAACACTTAGCAGGTGACAAAATTGTCTTGGAGCGCTGAGGAAAGCTTGTGGTCTTCACGGGGAAGAGAGCAAGAATGCCGTACCGGTGGGCTGCAGTGACAGGGCATGACCTATGGGGATGTCATGGCCGTGACTGATGGACATGGTGTTATTGTTTCCATGGTCGGGCACACCATAATGCTTTAGACTTTGCATGGTAAGGAGGAATGAAAACCAACTCTGGAGTTATCCATGTAGAACACTATCCATGTAGAACACAGCAGCAGAGAAAGAGTCGACTTTCACAGGATCAGAAATGTACTCTGCAGACACTGACAGTAAATTGGAGTGGTTACTTAGTTACTAATATTGAATTGAATTCATGTAATTATACTGAAGAAGTATAGAGTTACACCACCTAATCTGGTGAAAATGTTACATTCATATTATTATAGTGGGCTTGAGGGCCAGTTACTCAAGCTCCTCTGTTTTGGAGCAGACTTCATCCGCAGCATGTTTGCAAGCACCATTCGCTTGATGAGTCTAATCTTTCATTTCTTTTTGCCACACTAACCCCTTGGACTGCCAGGCTGGGGAGGGGCGCTCCCATCCCCTTTATCCAATGGCTCTGCTGCCACACCGGGGCCTTCCTGTGACGGACAAACAGGCAAGAGCTTCAAGCTGCTTCCTTTACCATTTGGAGCGACCTGCATTAACAAGGAACAGGAAAAAAGACTCTAAATCTCTACAAAAATGGCTGATCCTGAATGATTCAAGTTGATCGTTACAAATGATTGGACAGATCCTAAACCATGTCAGAGTTGATCCTGAGACAAACCTGAGCTGAACCTTTGCCTTTGACCCAAACATGTCCTGCTCCAGTTAAGCATCTTAGTGTCTCAGACCTTCGAGGGAGAACCCCAGTGATGTCCCCTCCCAGCTGAGATTGAGGAACGCTAATATTCTTTGCTACTTCTGTGCATCTGGCTCACCAGCCAGACAGATGATCTTCCCGTTTCTTTCCCCAAGTTTTTTTCCTTAAGCATTTACCTGCATTCTGTACTGTCTGTCTGTCCAGTATTATCTGACCCATTTCTGCCCTTAGACCACGAGATCCATCCTGTTCCTTCAATGGCTCATGGCTTTGACCATAACATCAAGTTTGTCTTGTGCCCTATAAACCTGCATTGCAAACCTGACTCAAGTATCCTCCATACCATCTCACAGCTTCTACTTAGCACCTCCTTGGCCCTCTACAGTTCAGCCTACAGTGCTGGTCCTCACCTGATCTGTCTGGGAGATGCTTTGCTGCTGCTGCGCAGGCTGCAGCTGGGTCACTCCCTTGTCTGTGTTAGTGCTTGGGGCCAGGACAAGCGGAGAGAGCGTGCCCTCCTGAAGGCAGAGCTCCACCACGGAGTCCTGGCGTATAACTGCCCCCTGAAACAGAACAGTTTGGAAGGTTTGGGTAGGCCCCAGGGTTAGTGCATATGCACACACTGAGAGGCGGCCTGCTGCTGTTCACAACTCAATCAAGTAGAGCAGTAACTGACCTGTAGAGCATGCAGCTGGGCACTGAGGTTCACCAGTCTCCGGCACACCTCCTAGAGTAAAACAGCGTCACACCGTGAGAGCACAAGTCTATATTGCACCTACCCTATATCTATGCCAGTACTACTGCAGCAACTAAGTTTCTCCCACTGATAAAAACAAGGTGTATCTAGAGCCACTGTGATCAATGCCACTCAGGCTAAACAAACCTCTTTCAAGGCCCTGTCCTCCAGCTGATTCCCGTTTCTGTCCTGTGGAGGTAAGCATAAAACCACATTTACCATGTGTGTAGACTGTCCATTCATTTCTATGGGAAAAACAACCCTAACCTTAACCATAAGTAAACAAACAAAATTGACTTTTGACATTTTTTAGCTTTTGGATTACAGTCACAGATTTTTATAAAACTGCTGTTTATGGAATGCATAAAATATCCCCTTGTGGGACCACAATGTAATGAATGCATAACATATACACACACACACACATTTAGACATGCCTGAGATACAAGTTGGAAGTCAGAATCAAAAATGATACAGCAAAAGGCCTCACCTTTTGCGATGGACTGTCAAGGGTTCCATTAATGGATAACATCTGTCCATCTGTCAACGAGGGGGAAAATAAGAAACACACATATATATATATACACACACACATCCAAGAACAATGAATTCCTTGTAGAAAAATGTAAGGAGGGCATTAAAGTGATGCAGCTGTTAAACAAAGCAAGCGACACTCACTGATCACTAGCGCCCCCTTGTGGTTCAGGTCACTGTTGGGACGACAAGGTGGCTGGACATCATCAGCAATGGAGCCCATCAGCAGCTCGCTCAAGCTATCCACTGAATATCCAAGAGAGACAGAGATGCACCACTACCATCCATAGGTTCCTACTTTGCAGTATTATGGGTTAAATCTCCTCTATATTCAAAATGTCTGTGTGTACAATATAAAAGGCAGAAATGGGTCAATACTGTCAAATCACTGGCTACTGATTTATAGGATAATCTTCTGTTTGTGTCCAGATTTCCTTATGGTGAGTATTGTGCCATCTGTCCCCAGCTTGTCCCAGCCTTCTGGCTCACGCACCCTCTGCAATTGCCTCCATTAAGAGCTTCTCCCCGCAGGGGGCCTGGTGACTGTCTGCTCTGAAGAGATTCTGGGAACTGGAAGGCAGGGTGACCCCTGTAACTTCTGCCAGCTCTGAGAACAGGGTCACCCTCTCCTGGAGCAGCTCTAGCAGCTCCCGGTCTTTCTGCTGAATATCAGCTGTGGGACAGAGAGAGAAGGTGGTTACACTACAGAGAGAGGTGCAGACAGATGACAATGGAGTAGTACTAGGGCCTGCACCAGGCAGGAGCAAACTAAATGGCCCTCAGACCCCCCCCCCCAACTGATCAGCTTATCAGAGTGGAAAGGAAGCTGAAGAATGACAACTTGGTTAATGGAATTTTGCTTAAGGCCCAAAACAGCAGACATGGAGTCTGAAACCTCGGAGTCTTCGCAGTCGGGCCTTGTTCTCTGTCTCAATCAGTGGGAAGTCCTCCCTGGACGGGCAGCTGCAGTGAGAAGAGAAAGACAGAGTCACACACACAGGTCACACTGTGTGACAGGCACATGCCCACAGGAGTGAATGAAGCACCACAGCCACCTGCTAACAGCCTGCTGAATGAGCCTCATCCAAGTGTTCCGGTCGTCCCGGGAGGTTGCATGCAGCTCGTACATCTCTGGCGGGGCAGCGTCACTGATGAGGAACATGCCACGTTCCTGGTTGGCGATGTCCCTCACAATAAGGTTCCTCAGGGCCAGGATGGATGGCTTGTCCTGCGTGAGGGGGGACAGGACAAAACCAAGTGGGCTGATTGAGCTGGAGCTGTAGGACATGGCTGCCCAGTAGGTGGCGCTGTGCACATCAGCTCACACTGACCAGCGAGGGGAAAACAAACTTCTGGTCTTTTTCCTGCATAAAAACCAGGATGTCTGTCATCAGCAAGACCTGGACATCTGCAAGCAGAGACAGGTAGGGCTGTGTTACTGATGCACACACTAGACGCGCACACCCCTAATGCCCAGCTTGCACGCTGCCGTCTCCCCACCTTTCAGCCGGGATCCTCCAGCTTTCCACAGCAGCGTTCCCTCATGTATAAGCTGCCGTCTCATCAGCTCAGCCACGCGGAACAACCCTCCACCCCGCACCTGGGCTTCCGCCCGCGGGTCCATTCGGGCCTGGATCTCCTGCAGCCGCTGGCTGCGCTCCAGCTCCAGCACCTGCTGGTCCACAGAAGTCAGCAACTCCCGGATCAGCGTTAGCGCCTGTTTGAGAACAGACGCCTCCTGATGGCTACCTATGGGCAGGGGGAGTAGGCCGGGTTACTTTCCACCCTCCCAGCTATGCAGTACAATCTGCTGTACAGACAGACTTGGTGTCAAACTCCATCCAGTTAATAGGCCATGTTGGACCCAGTCCAATCCTAAGTCGGCTGAACCCAGGAAATCTAGGCTAATGACACATTCATGTAAGAAATGGGACTGCATGGTACATTGACCAGAGAGGATGCCAGGCACCTACAGCTGACATCTAGTGCGGCAGTGATGATGAATAAAGGAAAAACACAAAAAAGGGCAAGATTTAAATTCATGCTTGAAGCTGCATTTCTCTCAGGACATGGGGCCCAGTTTTCTGCATACAGTTCTGAGCATGCATGTCATCCAAAAGTACAGTACACAGTACACTACTTGCTTTGGAAATTAGAAGGCTTTCATAGTCACATCACAGCTCTCACGACTCTGAGCAGAAACCAACTGCTATTTCTTTAATCGCATCAGCAACTGATATATTTTGAGTGTTCTCAGTCGTCTTTGCAAGCCATTTGATTGTTCAGCAGGGTGAGGAACAGCTGGTGCCGAATATTTTATTCAAAGCAGCACTGTAGTGCTCTCCCAAGTGGAAAAACTGAGAATGCACTGATAAGCTTTTAACACAGCATTTTTCAAATCAGTGTTGTCATACATTAAAATCATCTTGCAGGTTGGATCAGAATCATAATCGGGCTGTACATCTAACACCGTAGTTACAAGCCTAGGCATGGACTGCAGAGTGCCATGGTTACAGGGAGCCTCACCATTGGTGTTGTCTAAGATGCGCTGGACCAGGACGGGATACTTAGTGATGCGCTGGGTGACCAGCAGAATGCACTCCTGCACGCCATGGCGACGCAGCAGCTGGCCCCGACTCACCCTCTGCCGAAGCGGATGGAAATTATGCTTAAAGCCCACACAGCAAAGCATGTCCAGCATAGTATACATTATATGTCTTTTACAGTCACACACTACAGGCCACTTTATTAGGTGCACCTTACTAGTACCGGGTTTTACTAGGTGCTTTCAGAACAACCATGCCACATTCAAAGTCACTTAAAATACCTTTCTTCCCGAATTCTGGAGTTTGGTGTGAACATTTCCCAAAGTTCCTGACCTGAATCTGCATGATTTTATACATTGTCCTGCTGACATATGATTGGTTGATTCAACGAGCAGTTGAACAGGGTACTTAATAAATTGGACAGTGAGTGCTTATTACAAACTAATAATAATGATAACGATATACAGTACAGTGCAAAAGTCTTTGGCAATAAAAAGAAAATGATGTTTAAATGATCTTCATGCTGGTGTAAAACTGATTTTGTCTGTCAAAGTAAAGTCACTCCAGTCACCACCCAATAAATCAGTGTACTGCAGACCGAAGCACTGCTCCACCTTGTTTGGCTAATCAATGCCACTTTCAGCTATTTAACTAATTAAGCTAATTCATTAACTGAGCTAATGGTAAAATGTAATAAATAAAAGGAATGGCTGGGGTGCCCCCAGTTTGTGAATTGAAGCAGTGCGCTATTAGCCATCTAACAAGATGTCAGTACTTGTCATTATGTCGTACGTTTAGTTAGTTTTTTTGTTACTCTTAATTTGCATATGTTCTAATACAATTTTCCTGAGCAAATATACACTTACTACCCAGATAAATAGCTTTAAACATTTTATTTGCCTGTCTAAGACTTCATTGACACAGTACTGTACATAACCCCCCCCCCCCACACACACACACCCATACCCGTATGAAGTGCTGAAATTTCTTGTCCCTCGCCAGCAGCTCCTTGTACAGCTTGGCGGCTTTCAGGTGCCGGCTGCAGAATTCGGCATAGGCCTTCCTCATCTCATCTGCGAACGGGCCCGAGAACTGGGCCGACAGAACACGTGGGTTTAAATGAGTCCAGCACTGCAGTGAGCAGGAACTCTTACACAGTCTTACTCTCCAGGCCCCTCGGCGGACCACGTCTTTCCCTCCCTGGCAAGTTCGTATTTCCACCCATGATATTGAACATTTTTAAACATTATTACATGGACTTTCAGAGAAGAACAGCAATGAAATATTACAGACAATTATTAGGCGTTTCTTTAAAGGACGCCTTTGCTTTACTGCTACAGTTCTTTCCTAGCATGCATCTCTCTCCCTCTCACAGGCCAGTGTCACCTGCTCCACAAGCAGGTCCCCTAGCTGCTGGATGGTGAAGTTGCTGGTGCTGCCGGGCGCCAGGCTCTGGCTGCGGCGTTGCAGCAGACGACTGAGGAAGCGTGTGTGCAGGCCCAGCAGCCGGTCCAGGCAGGGGAAGATGGCATGCACCACACCCGGCTCCAGCTGCATCTCCTCCAGCATGCCGCGCCGGAACACGCCCTCCATGATTCGCAGCGTGCGCACGTGGTGCAGCTCTGTCTGGATCAGCTCTGGAGGAGAGTGGGTGTGTGAGACATGACATTTATTCATTCATCTATTCAGACCCTTTCGCAAATGACAATCCATTTGAGGGAGTAGGCTTGAGGGCTTTTCTCAATGGGAAAACCCAACGACCACGGGATTGACCTTCCAGTCACGGGTCCTAACCCGCAGAGCCAAACGAGACAGAGGCTTCAACATGTGAACTAGTCAAAGCATTGATGGGAGCAACTCACCATAGATGACGTCTTGCCGCTTGATGACATCCTTTTGTTGTGTCTGTAGGTATGAGGAATCCACTGCCCTGCTCCAGGAGTCTGCCTCAAAGTCGCGGCCCTCCACCTGCAGCTCCTCCAGCATGGAGGTATAGTACATCTCCCCTTAAGGAGAGGAGAGGAGAGAGATGCAGTGAGTCAGTGATACTCTGAGCTCTTCTTTCATTCAGTTCCTGTTGTGTTGTGGAATGGACAAGAACAAGCCTTTTAAACTTATTCAGCCTCAACTTTCATTTAGTGACTAAACTGCCTCCTTACTTAACCAGAGTTAAGCTGAAAGGTTTATTATGGGACAAAAAGCCAGAATACCAAATAAAACCAATGAAATAAGATACGGTTTGCAATACCAGCCACTGAGATGTGGTGAGGTCAAACATGAACTTCTTCTCACTTGTAAACCTCTCAGTTCTATCTTTCACATAGTTTAGCCTCCCTGGGGTTAATCTCTGCCCCAGATGCCTGGTCCGCCCTGCTCACCTTCATCGTTGAGAGACTCCATGGACATGGCTCTATTGCGAAAGTTTAGTGATTCTGTAGACTGGGAAATAATCCTGCGTAGCCCCAGGCTGGAGTCTTCATTGAGGTTCCTATACACACAAACATGCTATGTATTAACTGAAGCGTTTTATATGCACTGTGACAACACATTCGCAACTTGGGGCTGTACTGCAGTTAATATGTAGCTCTATATAGAAAAGGATATGCAAGATAATAAATAAAAGGCACTCCATTAAAGCACTACATCACATGGGCTCCAGGCTCTGCTCAGGGCAGTAACGTTGTCTTCCCTCTCACTAGCTCCACCCAGCCACACCCAGCCCCACCCACTGAGCTGGCTCACCCTGCGATGTTATTGGTGGAGACGCTCTTGGAGAGAGAGAGGGAGGCACGGCCACGACGGGAGCCCAGCAGGGACTGGCGCAAGCTGTCTGCAGGGTAGATGGCTGAACTGGGCCTCTCCTTTAACCCAGGGGCTACATGTGAGGGTGGGGACACAAATAAACAGGGTTTTTAACACGCGTAACTTTCACACCTGATCCAGAGATAAATGAAGAACAAGGAACCAGACTGATGATTCTGTGCCGTAAACGCCCAAAACACCCAAACAACCATCATTTTTGTTGCTTTTAAAAACTACATTTTCTAGTTTAACTTAACAGTTTCTATGTAGACATTTCCTTTTTTATTAGACACTTTTGCCAAAGACTGCATGAGGATCAGAGAACATGGCCAAACAGTATCCCTGTAGTAGCTGTAGTTAAGGCCTTTGCTCAAGGGCTCAATCATATGATTATTTGGCTGGCCATGGGTTTTGAACCCATGACCGTCAGAACACAGATCCCCAACTCACTGAGCTATATGCTACTCCATTATGCAGCAACAACTAGTTGTACATTTTAAGTATGTGATGGATAAAACACTCTTATGTGCTCAATAAAAATGGAGGGATTGTAGATGATAAAGGTCATACTTAAAGAAGTAAAAACAAGACAGAAGGTGAGGAACTCACTCTTGGTCCTCATGGTGACGTTCTGCAGGGCTGAGCTGTTCCTCCCAAGACTCAGTTTCTGCTGCTGTCAACACACATGCAGAAGAGACCATCAGTCTGATAGCAGTGGCATTCACTTTAAATAAACCTACTGTACTATGAGTAACAAGTGAATTCCATTATCAACTACTACTGCCATTCTCCCACTATGTTAATATAATTTTTAAATCTGATCTTATCTTACCCTCTGTTTCATCTTGGCACAGTTAGGTAGGGTATCCCGACAGCGGTTGTGGATGGTAACACTGCAAGCTGTAAGCACATTCAAACCACGACGCAGAAAACAAATCATTAAAATCTTCATTATTTACAACTTCAGCAAAACAACATAGATTCCTGAAACTGGAGTGTCTACTTAAATACTTGTTTATATATCCTGTATTTATTTTCAAAGTTCTAGTTTTTTAAAACAAGATATTTCATTTTCCTTGCATACTGCGATGCAGTCACCTCACAACCAAGTGCTTATTTATGAAAAGCTTATTTGTCCTGGGTAGGACGTTAAATTTAGACACTTTTCTGCTCTCGGCTGGAGTAGCTCTGCTGTCGCCGCCCACAGGAAGGCACGTGGAAGGTCTTGCTTCTCCGGCATGATGACCATCTTCCTCTGCTGTCAGAGGAGCTTCATGAACTCTGCATGTCAGTGTATTACGGGACTCAGGTTAAGGCACTCTCTTGGTGTCTTGTCTGTTGCCTCTGTGTATTCTTAGACTGTGGTGAGTGAAGTCTCCATAAGGGAGATATTTTATTTCCAACTTTGCTCAGTGGATGATGGTAACACTCCTCTGGTCATGGGTAACTTCAGTGACTGCGGCCACTGGCACTGACAGGGCTGGCTATAGGGATTGCATCTGTCCACACGAGTCTGGTGACTGCGGTGAAAGTGTATGGCATATCAGCAAATTTTCTTTGCAGCCTCTGTCAGTTTTCATAAAGCATTCAGCATAGTTGATCGAGGTGCCCTGTAGCACCTCCTGAGACTTTGTGGGATCCTCCCGAAATTGCTGGACATCATGGCTGGCCTGTACACCTGTACTGTAAGCACTGTGCAAAGTGGAGGCAGAACCTCGGCATTCTTCCCAGTTAATTCTGGGGTTTGTCAGGGGTGGGTTCTTGCTCCTACTCTGTTCAATGATTATATGGACTGGGTGTGGGCCAGGGTCGTGGAGGCCATTGGCTGTGGGGCATACATTGGTGAAGAAAGATTCACTGATCTTCGTGAAGTTAATGGAGGCTCTGATTGGGGTTCTCAAGAGACTGAGCAAGGAGTCTGGGTTTGTGAGTGTCTTAGATAAAAACCAAAATCCAGACCTTTACTGACCTCTTGGCCACAGCTATCAGCAGTGTGTCTGTCTGCAGAGAGAACGTCAGCCTCGTCGAGAGGTTCAGTTAACTCAGCAGCGCCATTCATGTCTCTGGTGACTCTTCCTATGAAGTCAGTAGATGGACTGGGAGAGCATGGGGGGTCATGAGGTCACTGGAAGGGGGTATGTGGCTCTCCCGATATCTTTGTAAGAGGACAAAGGTCTTTAGAATTCTGGTGCTCCCTGTTTTGCCAGTTGTCTGGACACTGTCCAGTGACCTGAGACTCCTTTGGTACTGTGTCTCTTCAGAGATTCCTTGGGTACCACAAGTGACTTTGTGTTGAACAAGCGGTTGCTCAAAGGAATCCCGAGTGAGGCATATTACCTGCATCGTGAGGGAGTGTCATTTACAACACTACAGCCATGTGGCACAATTCCCTGAGGGTGAACCAGCTTGCAGGATCCTCATTGCTGAAGACCTGAGAGGCTGGATGAGGCCAAGGGGACGCCCACCTAACACCTAACAACCCAGACAGACAGCTATTTCTGGAGGGTGGGACTGAACCACGTATCGGCCTGGGGGGGTGATTTTGGCAAGAAATTTTTAATTTAGTTTAAGTCTTAGTGACTTACTGAAAACTGCAGTTGAACTCAAGTCACATTTTAGTCTTTAGTTTGTTTTTGTCTTGTTTTAGTTAGATTTAGTCAGTGGAACAGGTTGATATACTGAAATGGATTTTGCTGAAGGATATTTCTTCTGGCTGTATCAGCTCCCCTGAGAAGTAAGCATACCTTATGCGAAGCATACACTATGATGCTTAGTCATCTAGGCTGAGAATGTGTTACTGACTTACCATACTTCTTTCATACAGAAAAACAAATGCTTTTTTTGTCAGACAAAAGTGCAATACAATCATATTTACTTCATATGTCATATTTATTTTCTATATACACCAACAACACATACTTGTATTTTTCCCTGTTTCATTTATTATTTCACTTGTTACAGTATTAGGGCATTAAAACACCCATCAAATTTAACTACATGACCATTTTATACTTAATAATTTTTTTTAATTAGGGCATCAAAACACCTCCCTTACGACACACTTAACACCTATCCAGCCCTAACCTTAACCATAAGTAACCAATCCTAATACAAGACTTTTGGTGTTTTTACTTTTGTGATTTAATGTTTTGCTAAGGGAGTTTCAGGTCTTACCCCACTTTGAATACTAAAGACAGATTCTAAAAAAATTTTTTACACCTTTTTAAAATTTCTCTCAGTTTTTGTCTCACTTAGTCTCTTGGCCTTTCATTGGCTGTAGCTCTTTTCACACTACAGGATTCGGAGTCGCCGACAGGTCCAAATATTTAGCCAACACACACATTGATTCCAGACTTGGAAAATTCTAGAACTAAATGGGTCATAAGTTTCAAACTGTGTGCCAAACAAACACAGGTTGTAACATGGCGAAATCAGCCAGCCCAGTTGTGCCCAGTACATGGCATCTCCTTTGTCCCCATACCCCAGGGTTGCCAACTCTTCAGCTGTCTGTAGTGAGATTTTCAATTTGGACTGGAACCCAGTATGGACTATGCATGCATCATTACATAATTTCTGCTCATTATTGCTTTATGCTTACTCGATTCTACAATTTGATGATTTTTTTTAAGAAATGAAGACCTTTACTTTCTATCGCTACTTTTGCAGCCAGGCTTCATTTAAATACTCTTGATAAAAATCCCATCACTTCTGACAGACAAAATCAGAATAAGAAATATGATAAGTGATAAGTACATTAAAAAATAGTAATTTTTTTTTTAATAATTTTAAAATACATTACTTATAATTCAAATACATGATAAATACAAAGTATTTTTAAATAAACTGTAATATACAAAATCATAAAATCTAGCAGCTACTGTAATGCAGTAGCAAGCGAAAATGACGAGCGCCCCATGATGAGTTTCTGTGCACGAGCACCCCAAACCAAACTGGGAAGTCATAATCATGCGTGCGCTTATGTGCACACATACGCACGCATGTACGTGTATGTAACAGCTTCCTTTCCTTGTAAATAGTCTGTAGGGTTTGCAAACTACCCCAACACTTTTCATTTTGCTCATTTTAATTGTATGATGGAATACTAACAGTAGATTTGGCGTGAGCTTTCTTCCGAGAGCGTGAGATTAAGGCTGAAAGTGTGAGTGTCACGGGTACCCATGCTTCCCTGCAGGACTCTCATCCAGTCTGCCTCTAGCGCTCTCGCTCATCGCATTCTCTGCCACATTATCACAGTTTGTTATAAAAATGTATAAAAAGCATGATTTTAATTGCTCCATCATGCCTTGATATTCCACAGTAGCTCTTGTAATGTATCACCCGCAGATATGGGTGGGGAATACTGTACATGTCATTCATTGGATAGCAGTGATATACAGTACTGTGCAAAAGTCTTAGGCAGTCAAAGGAAATGTTTAAAGCTATTTTTCTGGGTAGTAACTGTATATTCGCTGAGAACAAAACCAGAATTTAACATTATAACATTATTTCTTCTGTACTCCAATCTTCTTACTGATGCCTTGTTCCCAAACCACTCCTCAGGGGCACCTCAGTCATTCCATGTATTAGTTAAATTTCACCACCAGCTTGCTTAGTTAATTAACTAAATAGGTTTTTACTGGGTCACTGAGGTATTGGTTAGCCATATGAGGTGTACTAGTGGTCAAGTCAAATAATATATGGGTGTTTTGGGTGGTTGTTGCAACTAGTGTGGTGATTGTAGAGGAGGTTTGAAATGCTTCAGCTAACACTTTTACAGACATAACATCATAGTTTTACACAAACATGATGGTCATTCATTTGCTTTGATCTTTGCACAGTACTGTATACACACACACATCCACACACACATTAGATTCTATACATAGAATATTACATTTTGGTTCAACCCACCACCATTCTGTCTGTGTGTGTGTGCACGTGTGTGATGTTTACGTGTTATATGTTCTCCCCGAGTACACTGGTTTCCTCCCCCAGTCCAAAGATATACTGTTAGGCTGACTAGTGTCTCTAAATCATCAAGTATAATATTAATATAATATAATAATAATATATTAATTATAATATATATATATATATAATAATTAATATAATATAATATATACTGAGTCTGGGTGCGGGAATGTATGTGCTTTCGTGAAGGACTGCTATCCCATCCAGGGTGTACCGCCTGAAATAGGCTCTGGAACCCCCACGACCCTGACTGGCATAAGCACCTAGACAGAAATGGAGAGATGGATGAAATAAGCCGTCTGAATTATTAGGTTAACAGACCTGCCACTCCAAAAGAGAATCTCTGTGTTTTTTTCTCATTACATTTATCTGCTTATAAAATATGCTAATCCGAGCTAAACCACACTGCTGGCACCCTGAACCTTCACGTACTTCAAAACGCGGAGCTTTACTTGAAACTGAAATTCTGTTACTAATATTTTCTCTGCTGTAAAAATTAATATTCACCTCACCCAGTTCTTTTCATTCAGGCTTGCTTTCACTCTTCTTTTGCAACGTCCAGAATCAATGCATCTTTATCAGTGGTGGTTTTCCACATTTCATTTCTTTAAAAATGTTTCCCTTTCTTCTGCCCTTTTCCTGCTCTCCGTCTCTCCCCGGCTCTGCTCCCCATCCCATCCTCATCATCACCCCCCAGCTGCAGCAGCTCAGCAGACATACACTGTGACCTTTGTCTGGGTGAGCAGGGGCTGCACTGGGGGGCAATGATGGGCCACAATAGCTGATTGATTTTGAAAATTGGTAGAAACAATAGAGAATAAACAAAGATGGCCTTGCGACTGTCCCACCCTTGTTCTAACTTTGTAAATATTAGTTTTATTCTCCCTGACTGAGCTGGGAGAACCATGTTAAGGTCTGCCTCAGTATGATCTCACAAAGTTCAGTACCCATGCGTAGTTTAATCAAAATGTAAATCAGCTCATTTCCATTATAGATGACAATGGAAATGATATTTCAGTATGGGGCAGCATGGTGATGCAGTGGTTAGCACTGTTGCCTCACACCTCTGGGACCAGGGTTCAAGTCTCTGCGGAGGTTCCATGTGTGTGGAGTTTGCATGTGGGGTTTCCTTCAGGTGCTCCGGTTTCCCCCCACAGGCCAAAAACATGCTGAGGCTAATTGGAGTAACTGTATTGCCCATAGGTGTGAGTGTGCCCTGCAATGGGCTGGCCCCCCATGCTGGGTTGTTCCCCACCTCATGCCCATAGGTTCTGGGATAGGGTCCAGACCCCCCTTGACTCGGAAGGATAAGTGGTATCAGAAAATGGATGGATGGATGCAAACATATATTTAGCATTTTTAAAGTAGGTTGATCATTGTGACCTGGTTATTTAAAAAGTACATTTAAAAAGTGTGGGCACTCCTGGTCTAGAATGGTAAGTGTTCCCAACCACAAGAGTTCGCATCTTTTGTCTCATTTCACTCCAAACCATTCATTCACACACACGTGCGTTACGACAGCGGTCAGTAAATCGTGGCATGTTCAAAGCAAGCAAGTCTTGATTCTTTCTTTGGGAAGCGATCATCTAATGATGCAGACTTACATGATGAGTTGGAGGCAAAAAAAACATCGCCCATTCGCCCGAAATTACGACACCTCATACATTAAATTCGCCTTTGTTTCTAGCGATAGTTCCCCCCTGAAACCAATCTGTGTCAATCTGCCAAACTATGCTAAGTAACAAGGTTATGAAGCCATTGAAATTACGCCAGCATTTGGAAACAAAACATGCACATCTCAAAAATAAATCCAAGGATTTCTTCAGCTTGGCCACTCAAACCAAAGTGCTGAAAAGTAATTTGACAGACAGCGAAAAACTTCAAATGCATCATACGTACTGCCCCCGTGAAGTATAGTTAAAAAAAAAACATTAAACACAAAAAGTGAAAAAACTAGGTTTCTTGGTTCTTACATACAGGCATAGGCCCATAATAATAATTATAAAAGCCTAATTACTACATATCTGTATATTTACAGGTCATTTGGCAATAATCTCAAATTCAGTCAAAGCTCTCCCGTTAGGTCTTATTTTAATATTAATATTATTTAATATTAATTTAATATTATTTTTATATAGGCTTAAGCCCTAATAATACTAATAGTAATAATAACAGTGGTAGTAGTGGTACAATAATAATAGTAATAATAATAATAATAATTACGTGTCCTCTCTCAAAAATGTAAAAATCTAATTAGAGAAAACCAACTAGGTTCTACTAAGTTCTATTTATACACCTACTTCGGTCCATGGCACTGAATATCAATGGAAATCAAATTTTCAAACACATTAAAAGAAAAATCAACCATTTGTTTCTATTGACTTAAGCACTTTGCTGCTTATGGCGTTTTTCCCTGGTATTGTCATTTCACATGGTCAGTACTGTCTGTAATATAAAACATTGGAAGGTTTTTCTCCCCTACCTAAAGCTGACTGTGGCACAGATATAAGGGCAGAACAGTTTACAGACACACTGCCCAAACCAAACATGGTTTCTGCTTCTCAGACGGATGCATGGTTTTACGTGTTGAAGCCGGTTAGATCAACATTATCCAATCATGAGCAAGTACGATCAAAATGAACTACAGATACTTCTGATTGGATCAATTTCAAATTCATTGCTTCCTGACACTTTTGTCTCATTTTTATTCAGTGATGAAAATGTCAGTATATTTTGCCATAGTTTTTAGCATCATATATTTGTATGCATTTTATTATCATCTTGTTCACATCAATAAAAAATGTTCATTGGTGAATAATTTTCATCATAGCTGCCATCAGTGAAATTAATGCTGGTTCAGCCTCCTGTGATAAATTAACCTTCCCCAGTAGGTGGGCTCTGCGATTTGGGAATCTCTAATTTCGTTAAGGGGGGATGGTACTATAACAGTATAACATAGTGCTGTTGAGGATATGGTACTGTTACAGTAGTACATAGTGCTGTTAGGAAATGGTGGTAGTTTAACAGTATTAGATTGTGCTGTTAGAGGATGTGGTATTATAAGAGAATTAGATAATGCAGTTAGAAGATAAGTACTGTAACAGTATTAGA